>JAUTBV010117222.1:0-13487 GCA_032361325.1 Lepetodrilus fucensis
CAAACGTACTCTTTCATCGTCATCCAATGAAGACTCTAATATTCGTTCAAACGCTTGGTCGCAATTCATTTCTATCCACACTGATGATCATAATAGTAATACATTTTTAGTGTAGATCTACTGATCTAGGACAAGTAACGTTAATGCTGTACCGCCGGTCAGTTAATGCGCATTGTATGTTGCCATGGTTACAGGTGGAGTGGCAGTGTGGAGTCTGGTGGATGACTTCCGCACGTTCGTTCTGTCTCAGAGCGCCATGGAACACGACAACATTGTCAGCTCAGTCAGCGTCAACGCCGACGGCAAGAAGGCTGTGTCTGGTAGCTATGACAACCGGTAAGTGTCTGGTGATACAATTATGGTGCCGTTTTTGCTAGGCCGTGGTGCCGTTTTCGCTCACGAAAATAGGTGCCGTTTTGCTGTGGTGCCTTTATGGCTATAACCCGATACAACTACTAGGTACTCTCTGATTGGTTGATGTCTTAGCTACCACTACTGGGTAGTATTTTAACGGCTATGACGACCAGTTATTTCAAATGGGTGGAAGATTCCTGCAGTGACGTTAACCTCCATAATCACTCGCTCACTCAAATATGCTGTTGAAATTCATGTCCATTTATAACAAAATACTAAACTTGTATTGTTTGCCATTGGAAGATATAAGCTGAGTGAGCTGATGGGTTTGAATCTGTTAACACTGTGCTGTGACATAGTCTTAATGCTTTCTACAGTACCCATTGTCAATATTTTCAAGCGTTGACACACTCTGGCAGCAAAGTGGAATCTGAGCTAATACAAGTTTAGTGTATTGTATAGAAGGTATTGGTGATGAGTGCTGTGTAAATAATACTGATGTATGTTTATGTTTATCCAGGATAAAGATTTGGGACCTGAGTACTTTGAGCTCGGAGAAGACATACACAGGTAGGTGCACAGAAGATGATGATAGATTGCTGTGATGACAAAACTATTACAAACTCTAACTAAATGTATTTTTCAATAATCATTTAATATATATCAGTAATGGCAATATTTCAGAAATTATGTTGTCCAATTGATTGCTATAGTATTTATGATTAATATTTGTATAGATACTTCCATGATGGTGGATTATCAAGGATAATGATGTAGTACACACTAGACCACTTCTACAATACACTCTTGTGTACTGTCTTTCTGTACATTGTGTTGTGTTCTGTTCTGTCTGTACGTTGTGTTGTATTCTGTCTGTACGTTGTGTTGTATACTGTCTGTACATTGTGTTGTATACTGTCTGTACGTTGTGTTGTATACTGTCTGTACATTGTGTTGTATACTGTATGTACGTTGTTGTATTCTGTCTGTACGTTGTGTTGTATACTGTCTGTACATTGTGTTGTATACTGTCTGTATGTTGTGTTGTATACTGTCTGTACATTGTGTTGTATACTGTCTGTCTGTATGTTGTGTTGTATACTATCTGTCTGTACGTTGTGTTGTATTCTGTATATACATTGTGTTGCAGCTCACACAGACTTGGTGTGGTCAGTGGAGTGCCACCCTACAGAGCCTGACATGTTCCTGTCGTGTGGCCAGGACAACACACTACTATTGTGGGACACACGCAACGCCAAACCTGCCAGTATTATAAGTAAGCATGAAGTGTGCCGTTAGTGTTGTGAATAAGGATGAAGTGTTATGATAAACGAGTAAGAATGGAGTGTTATAAGGATGAAGTATTATAAATAGAATACGGATGAAACGATGAAGTGTGTATGGATGAAGCATTATATAGATGAAGTGAAGAACATCCAATTTATCACTGTAAACCCTACTTAAATTGATAGGAACGATCAATAAATCAAGATTGAGTTGATTTTAGACACAAGTGATTGTTACCAAGAGTAAATAGGTACCAGTACTATGTGTATGAAATATATAGCGTATCTGACGAAAAACTTGCTAAGAAACAATTCACTCATGAAAACATAACTCATGAATGATCTCCCTTTATTGTCTGATCAGAATGTCCACATCTGCAAGCCTCCCCGACATGTGCATCATGGCAACCAGGGTCGACACACACCGCGGCTGTAGCAGACGAAGGGGGTCACTTGGTAGTGATAGATGTCAGGATGGCCGCCGAAACAGTCCGCAACTACGCACCACACACACGCAGGGTCCTACGCACAGAGTTCAGTCCCAGCAAGTGAGTTGACAGGCTTCAGCGAGAGCTGTGCATGGAATACATAGCTAGCAGAAATATGTGGAATGAAGACAAAATATAACTAAATCACCAGTCTTTGTTGAGTTACCTCTCTTTAGCAATTGCCTCCCATTGAGGTACAAAACATTTTTGAGTAAGTTTTCATCGCTTTTTATATCATAATTTTTTTTTAGGTGAGCATGAAATAGTGATGTCTATTGTTGATTTTTATCGACCGATGTTATGGATTAACATGTCCCATGTTGTTTTTGTCTGCAGACCAAGTTTACTGGCGTCAGTAGGAGAGGACTGTACAACTGTAGTTACCTCAGTAGATGACGAATCTCTCTCCAGCATGTAAGTACAGTCTGACACACACTTGTAGCTTCTTGGTATTATGAAAATATCAGTGAGAATATTAACAAATCCAATAATATATTCGGGCGGTTGTTAGCGCAGTGTTAGAACACTTTGACTTTGAGCCAAAGGTCCCAAGTTCAAATTCCGTCCTAGGAGACCGGCATCAATCTTTGCGAAAGTTGCCTATCTGACGTGAAATTGAGAGGATGCACTGTCTGTAGAGTGGCAAATGCAGATAGTATTTAAAAAATATGTAAAAATGTTACAATGTCTGTTGAATCTGTTTAACTGTTCATGTCAAACACGCCCCCAGTGTTTCACCTCCACGGTTATTTTCCAGATACAATGTATGCAGTCACTCTGACTTCGTCCAGGGTCTGACGTGGTTTGGCAGCGACTGTCTGTACACGTGTGGCTGGGACTCGCGAGTGGTCAAACACAGCCTGGTAGAGACTAAAAACAATAAGACCCAGGCTGTCGTCATGGAGATAAACGGTGAAGTCAGCGACAAAGACGAAAATATTTTAGAAAAGGAGGGAAATATTTCAATGAAAGAGAAACTTATCGAAAACCAGAAGAGCAGTTAGCCAGCTGTGCGATAGGAAGTGATGGATTCTGGGATATGTGTGCGGAGAGAGCGGACGTGTTTGTCGAGAGGATCTCACTGCGTTATTTCCCCACATCATTCGTATCCGCAACAGTCGCAGTGATCTGTGATGAAGTATCGTCGCAAATGGGTGCAAGATTCCCGCAGCGACGTTAAGCTCCATTTTCACTCGCTCACTGTGATGAAGTGCCATCCACGTTGGACTTAAGCTCATGACCATGTGCTCATCGCCACTGCAGGGTGTGGTGTGCAGACTGTACTGTGATGTGTGGACAGAGTGAAAGTGCCGGAGACTTGCTTCGTGTAGCTGACCGTGCACACAACCAGGGTATGGTTTCTCCAAGTTCTCATCTACTACGAGACCTTAAGGACTCTCGTGGCGATCTCTAATACATGGGGATCATGCACTTACATATTGGGCATGAGAGCTTGGAGAAATGATACCCAGACCACTATGCGAGTCGAGGTGCAAACATAAATATAATTTGTTTTGTCTTGTAACAATTGACCTGTATGTGAGACGAGATGTATACTGCCAAATAATGTGTGTTAGAAATACATGCTGATATTACGATGCTGTGGTATGTTTTTCCATAATTCTGGAAGCTGTTGCACAGGAGGATCTTGGCACTATGAGAGTTGTAACTAGTTCTAACGACCCACAGAGGGCTGCAATCTTTCTGTGGGACAGGGCCCATTATTTCTGATTGGACAAGTTGTTTCATATGGGTGGAAGAAGCCCGCTGCGATAATAATTAAGCACAAATACTATGACTCCAATTGGATGATGTTGGGGCATTTATGTTAATTGTGGAAATATTGTTCAATAGTGAGTTAGAATTCAATAGTGTGTGTTTATTGAGTAAGAATAGACATTGAGCAAATTAGGGAGAATTACAGCATTTATACAACTGACAATGTTGCTTGTCAATGGAATTACCTAACCATTATCACTCAATATTCTGTTTATTCTAATTAATTCTTTGTCAAGGTAGCGAAACACAAATGGCAGAAATCAGCATGGGAGAGAACTCTGCAAGTATTTGTGCAATTTCAATATAGTGCTAAAAGGCAATTGTTCAAACGTTGTTTGCTGAGAATGGCTTTTCTTCTGAATCCATGAATCGGACAACACAGATGCAACAATATACAAATCCCCTCAAAGTAATTTCCATGCCTTCATCAATTTGAAATAAACAATATTTTATGTGACCATTGAAAATTTGAATGGTCAATCTACAACTTATTTTATTTGGCATAAAACAATGTGCAGTTGAATAACGTTATACTTGAACCTGTCACATGATAGTAGATAAGTACACTGTATGTTACAGGATATTCAAGGTAGACTCAGGAATATTGGAAATGTGCAACATTTTTCACTCATTTCATCAATCGCATTCATACAAGAGAAATAGCATTTATCAGTTTGATATTTCATGAATATCCTATATCATTTGATATTATTATGATCATTTAGCATTGTGTTGTATGACATGCATTCCTCAATGTACAAGTACTTCTGTTCTCTACTGATAGCACAGATTGTTACAGCTATTGGTTTGCAGATGAACCACAGGCCACAATAATATCTATGTACCATATCATATAGATTATCTACTGCGTATACTGAAAAGTGTATTCCATCATTTTATCAAGTGTGCACCAGCCATTTCTCAATAAAAATGTGTACATTTTATTTGAAAATAATATTTCGATAATGATTCATGCATAAATCCAATAAACATTTTATTAATTTTGAAAGTATACTTGTATATATTTTTTTTTCACTTCCTTTTGTATGAAGCTCCTCAATTGTAGCCATTGCAAAAGAGTGGTTTAGCAGCTTGTAAGTTTAATATTGAGAAATGGCCTTTGATAGTTGTTTATGAAGAGCCAACTTATCTTGAATGTTGGTTAGTTTGACCAGATATTCTGGCATGAGCATATATCAAAGTTAATACAGTTTTATGTCATTATCCCTATGAACACACTGTTTAATTAGCCAATTTCTTTCCACAATCAGGACTGATCAGATAAGAATGTTCAAAAAAGATAACATTTATACCAAGAATATTAAAAATAGACCTCACAAAAATTTATATAAATAACTTACTAAATATAAAATCTAGCACACCCAAACGAGTTCTTGTTTCTTTGTTTGTCAATTTACAAATCATTTTCATTTGTTGATTTTATCGCATTCATGACAATACAAATAGATAAGACTGATGAAAACTGCTCTGCTCGGATGTAAACTGATCTGTTCCTAAGCATCAGTTGAGGTTACTTAACTGCTTTGATGAGATTCTCCCAGATAAAGCAAAAGTGCTGAATGTTGACGTTGAATCGGTAGTACTGTATGTTTCGAGATCTCCATTGAACGATTGCTAGAGATGGCAGTTGCTCAGTTATGATCAATATGTAAAAAGTTATTTGGAAAATAAAATCTTTTTTCATTAAATCAATTGGTGTATTCATATGTCAACACACACACACACACACACACGCATGCACGCACACTTTACGGTTAATATTTAAAAAAAAAAAATGTAATTGGGGTTTATTGCTGCTTCCAATTTTTTTTCACTATCACATTCTTATCTCTTATCGGTGACTAGGTCGAGCATGTATGGTAGACAAGTCTGTGATCCGATGCCTCATCATACTCCAGATGTCTGGGGTGATTAATTCTAGAATCGGCAGTTCAGCTAGCTAAATCCCCCCCCCCCCCTTCTTTACTATCAGACATTTGATTCTGGTCATTTTAGCTAGCTGGCATATATTCTTGTTGGCTTTCTGTCGTCGCAAATGGGTGAAAGATTCACGCGACATTGGAACTCCATAATCACTCATTGTTGGCTTTCTCAAACGAGTCTGCCGATATACAGCTTATGTATGAAGAGTTAACAAAGTCAGGTGGATAAAACATTGCATCTACATTCCAAGCTCTGGCCCGGAGTTCCTGAAACATTTTTATGCTGGACAACAAATTTGTTCACAAATCCTATGCAAACAGGTGATCATAAAGTGACTTAAAGTGACTCGTACACCAAAATCAAAATGTTGACATGCGACTTCATCAAAGTTACACCATGTGCGAGAAACCCATGACAAGACCTCATCAATTTCAAAACGAACGATTGTTTACATTCCTCCCAAGTAAAATAGCGCATTTTAATCCCTGAAAGCGCAGATTCTAGCAAATATTGCATATGACCAATAACCGTGAGCCAGATATTGCTGGGAAGATAAATGCTTGGTCCAGACTACTGCAGCTGGCTTTCTTGGTATGCACCATGAAGTATTTTGGGCTTTGGCTTCAATGGTAGGTATGAAGCACTCTTAAAATCTCAAAATATTGTACTTCTAAGCTTAATGCCAATTATTTTATTAGACATTTGTCTACTATCTTCATTAGCTTTTTATTACCACCTCACAATCCCAAATTCGCACAAAAATAGTCTACATTGGCTTATTTTTAGAAGATTACAATAACGCAATTTGGCCACCAAACATTATTTCATCCACTATGTTAAATGAAAATTGTCTGCAACCTCAACATTGCTCAACAATCGCTACTGAAAGACACGCGTGATAGACCTGTTATTTTATCGTTTTCAAGCTTTCAATGTCCTCGATAGATCTTCAGAACTAAATAAAACTAAAAACAATATGGAAACATCATAAACTTCAGTTTTATTTCGGGAAGAATTTGTCCTAGTTAATGACTTTCAACATGCACACATTCCTTGCACAAACACCTTTGTCCACTCACTTCATTCCTGACGAGATGTTGAATGCATAAGTAGTCAGAATTCACAAACATATACGATTCATCTCAAAAGTACGTTTGGCACAATCCACCAAAAAAGTTGTAAATTCACAAAATCATTATCCGACAGGAGCTAAAATTACATCGATAAATCGTCAATGTGAAAATGTAATATTTCCAAAGTTTTTGATTCACAAAAAAATAGTTCCCAAGTCGGATCCGTGTGAGCAAATTTACAGAATGTTGAGACCAGCTACCATATTCAGACAGATGAAGAGACTGCATGTGACAACTGGAGAAATGTAAGCATTAGATGATTATGACAACCAGTAGGGGAGAGGGCATTAGCACTTTGACGAGGCCGCATTTATACAGCTAGCGTAACCGTCCTTGTGGTCGACGGGTACATACTCCTAAGGAATGGAAGCAAGTTCTCGATTTCTTATAATAAATATTCAGAGAAACACCATCTCCATTTGGCAATAACCACTTTGCTGTCAAGTGGACCTCATACTGATGATTCAAATGGCACGTCATGATCACACACACTTTAGGGTGAATCGCAATAATAGAAAATAGATATAGGCAATGATTTTGTAAATATATATTCTGTCTTTTTAAAACTGTTAATACATTTCCTAGCTTCCACTTGTGTAACTGTTGCGAGTGTTGAGCTCGAGTTTTCTCTGAGTTCTCAACGCTGATATCCGAATTCCTTGGCGTCATCTTGTGTGAAGTCGCCGTATCGCCACAGATTCAGCTGAAATGGAATTGGAAAAGTAAAACATAATCAAGTACAAAACAAAATCTAATGTACAATAACACCACAAATAATTGATCAACAAGTATTTAACTACACACGATAAACATGTAAAAGACATTATTCAAAACATGTGATGATTCTAGTAATTTGATTGGTTGAGTGAGAGGTGTCCTGGCAAAAGTAGTAATCCCCGGCTTGGCCATAGGTAAAGATGCGACCTATTAAATGACCAACGTCATTGCGGCCGTCCTAAATTTGTACATTAACCCTCTCCTTGCTGGATTACACAGGTACAGCTCTTTAGGGCATAGCCAGTTGCCTTCAGCATGGTGAGTGTTAAAATGATACAAGGCATGCAAATTTGCTTTTTTTTAAAGTGTAGATCTATTACGATTTTGGATAGATTTGCTACCAGCGTGATTTCTGAGGCATACACGTTTTAACCAGATGAAATTCACTGTACACACCTCGACCTTCAGTATTGGGGAATACGAGAAATTTCAGCTTGTAAAAACCTGTACCCGCTGGAAATGGTAATTATAAGAGACAGTATCAATGATGAATACCAACCCTCTGAGACTTTGCTTTGTCCTGTGCTTTCGTGTAGTCGCTGATGATTTTGGCAAGTCTGCGTTCTCGTCGGGGCTCCACCAGCAGGTAGCCTTCAGAGATGAGGCCCAGCACAACGTCTTCTTTCGTCTCCGGGGTTACGAGTGTCACTTGATCTGGTGGGCCGCGGTACTCCACATTCAGCATGAGCTGCTTGTTGATGATGTCATTGTACAGAGCATCTCCTGACTCGTTCTTAGCATCCTCCTGTGAAACATAATTGTTGTCTCAGGTACAGGAAATCAGACAAATCTGAAACTAATGCTTAGCTCATCATTGGGAAATGAGTAATACAATTTAAATAATAATAAAATAAAAAATACATAAATAATAAATAAAATACAATTTTAACAACAAAATAAATACATAACTAAATCAAATACAATTTAAATAGTAATATAAAATTCTAAAAAAAAAAGAAGAAGAGAAAATAATGCTTATACTTACAAAAGGAATAATCAAAATAATTGGAATAAAAGGGACGTAATGAGAACAAAAAGAATATTCAAAATAGAAAATCTAAAATTCTAAAAAAAAAATCATCACAAATAACAGCTAGAAACTAGTCAATTTACACATGTTGGCTGATAAATCAAGGCAATTATCCGATGTACGAATACTAGCATTTGCACAGGACTCACATCATCTGGCAGAGTAACGCAGGCCAGTTGGTACTCTGTAGCTTGAGGTGCAATAGACTTGTAGCTTCCTGGAAGAGCGGCCAGCTGTGTTGATGATGTCACTTCCCTCTAAAAAACAGAAATAATACACATGACATTAGCTTGCAGAACTGTGCTAAGGCAATACATACTTTTAGAAAATTTGTATTTCCATTGATTGTAGATTCCCAATGTTACAATGAACTTATATCAAGACATTTCACTTACATTGCCATAATATACCAAGACATTTAATTTACATTGCCTAATATACCAAGACATTACACTTACATTGCCATAATATACCAAGAAATGTCACTTACATTGCCTAATATACCAAGACATTTCATTTACATTGCCATAACATACCAAGAAATGTCACTTACATTGCCATAATATAACAAGACATTACACTTACATTGCCATAATCAATGTAGAGTACTGTAACTCTGTCACTAGATTCCACTTTTTCAACCTTGGCACGGTACCTGAAATTGAAAATTTATTAATAAAATCCACCCCAAAATTTGTAACAACTGTTTATTCACATATCTTACATATTTAAAATAGGATCTGAATCATGGCGGGATGCAGTGGTAGAACTTTGGACTTCGGAGTCAAAGGTTCCAGGTTCAAATCCCGTCCTGTGGGCCCGGCATCAACATTTACGAAAGTTACCTTTATGATGCGATATTGATAGGATGCACCGACTGTAGAGTGGCAATGCAGTTATCATCCTTAGTCTTGTCAGTACCAGCTGCTGCTCGCAGGTTTACTGCAACATTCAGCGCTACGGATGTTGCTGGTTTCCTCCTGCCCTAAACTGACAAGTCGTGATATTAGTGAAAGATTCTAGAAAGTGACTTTAAGCCCCAATTCAATTTTTTATTTTTTTAAATCTAACCAAAGTAGATAACAAAAAGAATTGAACAATTTATTCTGATGAAATTGGCTATCACATCAGTAAAATTGTGTCAGGATATATTAAAATTAAATATCCAAACGCTAATTCGGTGCATATGTCTGTATAGTGATGGATGGTTGGCTAAAAATTCAGCTGCAATCTCACCATTGGTTGTCTTGAGAGAACTTTGCTGCACATTTATCTCCCTTCTTCGGTGTGTACGAGCCCTTGAGTGGTGGGTTACTTTCCATGTCATTACGGAGCTCGTCCATCATCTTCTCCAGCTCAGGGCCTGAAAAACAAGGGCACTGGGGATAATAACCTGCAGCAACTTTGTATTAAGGAACATAACAAAAATCTCAATATCGTGGCCTTCATAGAGAAGATCGTGGAAGCAGAATTTAACTAAAATCATCGGCAATGGTTGGAATGGCATCATTAGAATATTTGACTATTCCTTACAAGTTCTCACAAGCGTCTAATTATAACTTAATTATAGAACTGTATTCCAGCAGTAAAGACTCACCGTTGTCTACAGACTGGGCAAAAAATGTGAGGTTGTCGCCGACTTCTGTGATGATGACAGACTTGTATGTCACTTTCCTCTCAGTAGGCTCCTCTACCACCTCCTGAACCTTGGGTTCTTCGTAGTTAGCCCACATCTGCAGATACATATTTACTAAATGCATATGCATATTTATTAAATAACTAACTATCATAGTAATACACATGCAAAAGCATACACGCAACATATTGGTGAAATCATACGCACTGTCGACAGAATGCTCATCATGCTGAGGTATAGATTTCTTATACACTGGCTTAAGAGATCATTTGTAACATCACTGGTATCTTATAGCAGGCTTGTTTAATATTTCCCATATACTAGACTGCAAGACATACCTTCAATTTGTCCTTCTTTGCATTCTCCTCTGCCATCTGCAATGTCTTGTAGAAGCTGCTTCGTTCTGCTGTGAAGTGCACAGAGGCCAATCCACCCTCGACTAGAGAAACCGACAGGTTGGTCCCGTCAACAAACAGCCAACCGATGAAGTTGCCTCCCTTGTCGATGGCTTCAACTTCGACTTCAACCTGAGATCAGTTCAAGAATACATTCTTAATCTGTAAAGCATTCAAGTAAATTTGACTTGATGGTCCACTACATTGCAAACAATTGATTTTTCTCCCCTCTCTTAAACAGGGGTTTAGAGCAGCTTTTACTTATATCATTGCTTGTCACTTTAGGGGCAGGAGGAGCCCTGCAACATCAGTAGCGATAAACGTTGCAATAAACCCACGAATGAATTAATTAATGTTTTACGTCGCAGCGAGAATATTTCACCCAAAAGCGGGACAATAAACCTACGAGTACCTAGCGGAATAAATAATATAATACTGGACAAACTAGAATTGCAGGAAATATATATTGATGGGTGTGCTAACCTCTCTCTGGAGACACAGTTCTTTGGTATAGTTGAGCGCATCTTCTCCAAATGGTTCCGCGGGGGCCATCTGTGCATTAGGCATTGGTCTAGATCCACGCGGACATGAGATCCCTACAACAGAGATAGTGAACGTGTACATACCCCCATCAGAGGATTGACCAATATCATGATACATGGAGAGATGTGATTGGAGATAATACTAATAGAACTGTGTTGAATGTTAAAGAATATTAAAATGTCTGCAGCTATATTTTTTAAAGGAAATCAGGAGAAGGTTTATACAATCTGAGTTCTTAGTTCACTTGTTTGAGGCAACTAGTCTGGAAATCTCTAAATAACATAGATAAATAGAAGTTTGAGGGATTGATTACAAAACTATTCAAATAAATGGTACCGTTTCTTGTATTCTAACATTAAACGATAATGCGAAAACTACTGTCAATACTGGTTTCCCTTATTTAATCCTTGCTAAATCCTGGTTTCTTACCTGAAATAAGGAATGTGACAAGACACGTCTCTCGTGGTATAAAGAGACGGAGACGAGAGCCGCTGGCTACAAACTCGACGACCGCCTCAGAACGTCCAGCTCTTTGCAGGAATGGCAGGAACTGTTTTGCTTTTGCCACATCCTTGAAGACAGAAACAACACATTGTACCTCCCCAATTGATAACAGAAGTCAGATGCATACCCCAATTACTGTATTAAACTCAAATTGATTATCAAGTAAACTGGATAATATGTTGCTCTATTACTTGATAAATGCACCAGAGCTCGACAGTAAGGATTGTCCACCTGTCAGTTAATTTAGAGCCCTGTGCACATGCAGGGAACTTGCATGCACTAGCTTGTATTGACAAACCAATAGCGACTGCAAGTGTGTCATGTATATTTTTAAAATTTCGAAGAATATCATTTAAAACTAGGAATTCCGGTGATAGGCTTTACTCTAGGCCTTAGATTGACTAAAAATCCAGAGAAAATCTTATGACGTTACAAAGGATCGTATCCTTAAATATATGTTTGATTCAGAGATGAATTATGTTGTTCAGCATGGTTCAAGGGTAATAAATCGTGAGGCAACATAAGGTAATCAAAATCAGTAAACTGGGTACGTCTATAAATAGAATTCGCTCCACTTGCAGCACCTATGGCAATAGCCGCAATGCATCGCATGATAAAATCTGAATGTTAACTGTACTCACGCCAGATATATCTGCGACCCTGTGTATTGGTTTCTCCTTCTTGGAGTGCAGACCAAGTCCCTTCTTCTCGGCCCTCGCCTCTCCAGCCAGCAGCAGGTCGTAGTGAGCCGACCTCTGATCGTCATCCTGACGATAACGAATTACTGTTGCCAACCCTTTGCTCACCAGTGCTTCAGCCACGTTCCTGACAACACAACATCCTCGGTAAATATAATACAGACAATATTTGAATTGTAATAAATATTTCTTGATTTTCTCTTGGAAAGTGTGGAAATAAGTGATTACTAGACTTTGATGGGAAGTGAGGAAATGAGTGATTATGCGACTTTGATAAGGTTTCCTTGGCCCCCATTCCAAAGAAGAAAAAAAACGTATTGCTTATACGATAATCAAGTTATGGCTCTGGTAGAGTTATGATTCTATGGAATAGGACCCAGGGTATCATTTCTCAAAGCTCTCATATCCACTACGAGACCACAGCACTTTCACTAGTTCCTGGTCGCCATGTACAAGAAATCGCTACCATAGTGCTATGGTCTCATAGTAAATGCAAGAACTTTATGAAACGATACCCTGCAGAGCCGAGATGGTTCTACGGGACCCTGGTAGCTATATTTACGACGAGACGAATGAAGAGAAGAACACTCACACTCCTCCTATGGTGATGGTACAGCAGGTCTTCTCTGCGTAGCCCTGGTTGGGAGGCTGAATATAGTCCACATCCACAACCACCTGCAACAGCAAGCAACACATGAATACACAACACACGAATCCTTGAGAACACTGCTCAGCACTTACAGTAAATAATCATAACATTATGCAGGGATGGAACAACTTTAATACGTACTCGCCCGAATAACGACATAATTAACAAAACATGGTATTTCTACTTTTTTTAATATTTTTTTAATATTTTTTTTTGTATTGGGGTTTAAAGTCGCTTTCTAGAATCTTTCACTAATATCACGACTTGTCAG
>JAUTBV010117233.1:0-13485 GCA_032361325.1 Lepetodrilus fucensis
TAAGTACATCAGTAAATAATAACTTTTGGGTTGATAAATCAAGCGTAATTAGTCTCAGATCGAAATTTGTTTGTCCATTATATAGGTCAATCAACTGTGATATTATGACTTTAAATGTGGAAGTAAATACTGTTTGATCAGTCGCAAAATTAACACTTTCAACGTAGATATATTTTTTAATCGACTTCTATAATGGGATACAAGTGGACGTAAATAAATAAATAAACTGCCCCAAATGTTCAGAAAACCCTCCAATTACTACGAAAGGTGATAGAATGATTAGTCCAAATTCCAACTGCCACGCTGCAAGTACAGCTCTTTAACCCTCTCACTGCTGGAGTAGGACACAACTATTTAGGGAATCTCTGGTTGCCTTTAAAACTGGGGAGAGTAAAAGAATAATTATATCCAGATGCAACACCTGAGCACTAATTGTAGACTTACTTAATTAAAAAAAAAAATTGGGGGGTGTTGGGTAGGGAGAGAGAGTTGCTAGTCTTCCAGTTCAACGAAGACCCAGTAATATGGAATAATCTCAATTCAATTTTAAAAGTATTCTTTTGCAACAGTTTGCTATCAAAATCGGGTGCCATTTGTGCATGTACAAAATGCTTAATTCCCAGAAAATGTTGTACATCAAGTTTATCTTGGACAACTGAGGCATTGCCCCTTTGCACGAAGGTAATTTAGAATAGGTTCCTTTGCACAATTCCTGGATAGCTATCGGGCATTGAAGACTTCCTCATTCCTCATTGAAATTCAGAGTTGTACTTGGGAGGACAAGCCATTGCCATTAGTGAACTAATTGTACTGGTTGTGAAGGAAGCATTTTTTTCTCTCTCGTCCGTCTGGTTCTAAAAAAAAATACTTACTATCCAATTCTTTTTATCGAAAACATCTGGATCCTGAAAGCAAGACTGGGAAGAGCACAAAGCAGTTAACACTTGCAATGCAAGAGGTATGAATTTAATAGGATGGAAGCCTGAAGGTACTGAGTTGGATCCATTCCTTGAAGTCGGATTCATGTCTTTTCTGATGGATAAAATATGTAAATCAATCATTCTCTGAAGAAAGTGTTTGACTATCTACCTGTACACATTTCAGTGGCAGGAAATAGCTCCGTTTCCATGGTCAGTCAGCCATTGGCAGTGTTTTCAATGGTTGTTTTGGCACAGACTCTTAATCATAAATAATGACTTGCAATCTGGCAAGACAACATTCTGTAAACAACTGACAAGCCATGCAGTCGCAGTTTTCAGTTCGCTCTTCCACTTTCATTACCCCCAGAACAAGAATAATGGAAATGTTACAGAGTCTGAATTTGTCGCAAGTGGGTCAAAGATTCCCGCAGAGACGTTAAACTCCATATTCACTGAATGACCAGCTCTGGTATTATACTTCCCAGAAAGTTGAGAAGGAAAGCAAGAGCGGTGAATCTTTGACAGGGCAATAATGATCACGAACATGGTTAAAATCATGAATTTAGTCCAAGGTAAATGTGAACATTTATTATTTTTTTCCAGAATGAAAAATCGGTTATGAAATGTAGCAAAAATAACTATCAGACTTCTAGAATAGACAGTCATCATTGGAAACGATGTATTTATTTACGGTAGCTATATTGCCCTCCCAACCTCCAGACGCGTCTTAAACATGGTACCAAAGAAAATACCTACTGGGCACGGAAATGTATCATTAGGTTCCACTGTCTGCTGTACTGTTGGGTGTTCCATTTTGAGACAGACAAACATTGGTGGGTATGACCACCAGCTGACTGCACTGGAAGCAGACTGTCACTAGACTGTCATGAGACAGACAAACAGTAGTGGACATGACAACCAGCTGACTGCACTGGAAGCAGACTGTCACGAGACTGTCACGAGACAGACAAACGGTGGTGGACATGACAACCAGCTGACTGCACTGGAAGCAGACTGTCACGAGACAGACAAACATTGGTGGACATGACAAACAGCTGACTGCACTGGAAGCAGACTGTCACGAGACAGACAAACAGTAGTGGACATGACAAACAGCTGACTGCACTGGAAGCAGACTGTCACGAGACAGACAAACAGTAGTGGACATGACAACCAGCTGACTGCACTGGAAGCAGACTGTCACTAGACTGTCACGAGACAGACAAACAGTGGTGGACATGACCACCAGCTGACTGCACTGGAAGCAGACTGTCACGAGACATCGATTGTGAAATGTAGATTGTCAAGATAGACATAGATTGTCAGACATAGATGGTCATGAGACATAAATTGTCATAAGAAACGGATTGTAATGAGACAGATTGTCAGGAATAGATGTCATGAGACAGATTGCCAGAAGAGATGGATTGTTAGGAGAGCCATAGATTGTCATGAGACATTGTCGGAAGAAGCAGATTGTAATGACACTGACTGTCATGAGACAGCTTATCAGATATAGATGTCATGAGAGACACAGATTGTCAGGAGAAAAATAGATTGCCATGAGACATTGTCAGAAGAGACAGATTGTTAGTAGTAGTAGATTGTCATGGGAGTGTAGTCATGTGACCAACAGTGACATGAGACATTGATTATCACAAGAGACGTGTAGATTGTTAGGCGACACACACTGTGTCAAGAGAAAACATATACTGTCAGGAGACGGGAACGAACGAGTCCCAGAATGTTTCGTGAGTCGCCTTGCTGGTCCAATAACTCAATTAAGTACACGTGTCCGACTTACATAAGTTAGGACCATGCTGTCTGAGTGTAGCAGGAAGTCGTTCATCTATATTCTAATTATCTCGCCCAGTATTCTCCTTGGAGAAACTACGTCCAGCCACAATATTATTATACCATACCATGCTGGCCAAACTCCATATAATGCAAAGCCTAACAAATTGCCAACATTATCAATATTTTTTGAAGGGAGCACAAGGAAAATAGTATATAATTACAATATTTAAAAAGTATATATAGTGAAACATATCAGCTGAATTTAGGTGAAGTTTTTTTAAGATCACAAAAAATACATTTATGAATACAATATAAATTACAATGCATCACTACCATGAGTCAGTGAATTATTGTTTTACGTCACAGCGGGAATCTTAGCGTCACCATGAAAGTGTGCTTTCAAAACTAAACGACAAGGAAGACTGAATGACAAAATAGCCAGGAAATGATACACTTTGGTTCCTGATCCAAAATATCCGAAAACATGCTACTTCCCTTCCACCGAGCCATCCAGACACTTAGCGATACTATTTTCTGGTTAACAACTTCCAAGTAAACGTGCATTAATCAATATACCAAGGAGCACATACTTTTTGTACACTTTAGGGATACTATTCGCCAGATAATTACTCTAGACTGACAACTAATTTGGCAAGAATCGATAAATATCGAGTAGTACACTCAGGGACGTCTCAAACGACACGCAACTTCCCAACAAACTTTGGTAATGCCTCCTCTTGACATTTTTGAACCAAGATATTGTGCGAGAACTTTCATAAAAACACTGCAGATATTTATTTACAAACGATATCGCAATGCTATAGACACTCTCAGGCTAGAGATTGACGTGGCCCCGATATCACAAAACATCTAGTATGATTTTAGGCTCCAGCCCAAACTTAATTGGAATAAATGAACAAAACTTCCGAGCTGAGTATTAAATTGTACTCGAGGTTTTGTAACCTTGAGGCAGGATATTCCATAAATATTTATTACAACTGAATCTATTTATTACAATCTTTCTCAGAGTAAAAAATAAATAAGGTCAGTGCATGGAAGTAGTTTATCTTCATCTGCAATTCAAGTCAATTGTTATTTACTTTAAAATATTTTAAGGAAATCACCGTCATTACATTCTATATTAGTCACCATGTATTCTCCACAATATTATTCGGGGCAAGATGCATTGGTAATATGGTAGATGGACATGGTTTATATCCTATTTTACATATTTTATTTTATTTTTAAAAAAGCAAATACTAAGTGTTTCTTATTTGCAAAGAAGCAGTATTTGACATTGTGAGCAATTTCTTTCAATCACATGAAAACAACCAAATAAATAACAAACAAAAATAAATTCTTAAAAAAAATGTTAAAAAAAGTTTAAATATTTCAAAAGTATAGTAAATTGCCTATAATAGCGACCGCACACTAGCGATTTCCATCGCCGTAGTGTGTGTGTGTGTGTGTCTGCGCGCGCGCGCGTGCGTGCGTGCGTGCGTGCGAGCGTGTGTGTGTAAGAACCAATCCTCTAGCATTGACATCGAGGACTTCTGACAACATTGATGATGAAATTTGCTGACATTGATAACTCACCCTCTTGACAGGCCCGTAGACTTCAAACTCTCTGCGCAGCTTCGACTCGCTGGTGTCATAGTTCTGGAAAAGAGAGCACCAATTAAGAAACTTTGAAATTGTCTCTGAATTAGAACCTGAAAAATGAACTGACATTTGAATAATCGAAAGACATTATTTTGGATTGGACCTCCGTGTCGGAATGATTCATGGAATACACACACATTCTTTTTATCCATTTTCAGTTAGTAAGGTACTCCACATTTCCAAATCATAGAGAGAAAGACTGTAGAAGTGAATACTGATGCAATTTTACTACTAAGCTATATCATGGTTGCTGTAAATTATTATGGGAATTGATTGAGATAGTTTGGATTTTACAATGGGAACCATAATTTCTCACAGACACCATGGCATTATTGTTCCAATTTTGTCATACAGACCCTTACAGACCCAATGTCTTACAGACCCAATATCATACAGACCCAATAACAAACAGTTAGTTGTTATTTATTGCTTTAGGTCACAGCGGGAATCTTTCACACATACGTGACGATAATATCATACAGACCCAGTCTTACAGGCCTAAGAGCCACAGTTACAACAGATGAACGAAACATTATATCATAGAGTGTGAGACAGTCCGATACATGCTCTCGGAGCGAGAGAGTCCGATACATGCTCTTGGAGCATGAGACAGTCTGATACATGCTCTTGGAGTGTGAGACAGTCTCATACATGCTCTCGGAGCACAAGAGTCTCATACATGCTCTCAAAGCCCTTGCAATCTTTTTTCTAGAAAGCCAGACTGATGAGACAAATGCTCATCTTGTCCACCAATTATTTCAACATGAAACACTGACATCAAGTCTCTATAAAGCTGAATTATCTGATACTTTAAAAAAAAAAATCCAATCAATCAACACTTCGCAAGTCTCTCTCTAACTTATCAATTCTATCATTCAGGTTCATTCCGAGAGTATGTCGCAAGGAAAAAAACCACCACGATCAATGTCGTACAACTCAAACTGTCGCCAGATTTTACATCGTTCGCCAATCAATCACGACTACGCAGGGAGAAAATCAAATTGGGAGACAATAATATTTCATCTGGGGGCATGATTTCCAATTTTATCATTACCCAGATACATCAACGTCTGCTGGATCAGCGCACAGATTGCCTGGACCACAAGACTCTGGTCGCGTCTGGATCCACTTTGGATCCACTTACGCAACGTGGTACCACCGATTGCACAGTCCTTGACATTGGTCCTCTGTGACCTTTCTGCACAGGATATTGCGCCATTACACAGCGTAGTCTGAATACATAAAGTTTATCTACATATTGCGTTTCAGATGGTCTAATTCATAACGACTCGAACAAAAATTAAATAAACGATTGACATCGAACATAACCGATGATTCAACGTCAAATATAAAATATGTAGTTTATCTAGATATTGCGTTTAAGACCACCTCCTTCATAATGACTTGAACAAATAAATGTTGATGCCAACTATAACAGAGGCATCAACATCAACAGGTTTTAAAGTTTTCGAAATGCCGGTACACATTTACCTGGCAAGATGAAAGTCAGCAACCCGCCCTCCCAGTATACAAGTCAACACCATTCCCAGACCTACCTCCAATACCTAACCCACCCTCAGGTCGTAAACTTCAAAGAGAAGTACTTATCTGAGAAGCCTCATTCTGGTTATCTTGAGCCTCTCTCTGGGGACACTGCACCATCCCAGTGGCTTATCCCAGTCTCAGGATCACACTGGCTTATCACCAACATTAATAAATTAGGGAATCAATTAAGGACAACACCTTGTTGATGGAGGGTGCAGCCTCCTACCTTATAAAGCTGTAAGGGTTTTATTTAAACCCTCCAGGAAATTGGGCAGTAAATATAGTTTGGACACATGGCCCAACACTGCCAAGTCTGGCAATGCAGAGAGTCCTGGGTATCCGTTTCTCAAAGCTCTCTTAGCCGCTAAGGGACCATAGCACTCTCTTAGCAATGTATTAGCTATCAGCAAAGAGAACTAGAGGCTTCACACGACCTTGACATTGGCACCATTGCCACTTCCTGGACACATCTCCAGCACAGTGATACCCATCAGTCATGTAGGATAATTCATAACATACATGTTCCCGTATATATCTAACTTTACATAAATCTGTGAACAAGACCGTTTGGTCGATTCCAGATTTCAAACTCATTAACATTCTTGATATGGAACTAATAAAAGTAGACGACCGAGGAAATTTCAATTAGTAGCCGACAGGAGATTTCAATTCCAATTCTTCAAAATACAAGAATCCTGCAATAGTGTCACATTTATATTCAATGAACTGATGTCGCCAAGAACATGTTTAAAAAAACGGTATAATCGACTTGTGTATATTGATCTAGTCTAAAGTTGTTTCTATTCATAATAGATGACACTACTGGCACTGAAAGCTATACCAGGGTATCGCTTCTCAAAGCTCTGGTATCCACTGAGAGACAATAGTGCTCTTGTAAGAGCATGATCCCCATGTATTAGAGATCATTATGGTCCTTATGGTCTCTTAGTGGATGAGCTTTGAGAAACAATACCCAGGGCCGGATATTTGGTGGGGGAAAATGACTAGCTTAGACACTGCTAAATCTTATGTGGAATAATAGCATTTAGAAAAATGTACACATTTATCAAAAAACAGGTATTTTCTATCCCATGAACTGTAGAAAATGAAGGAAATATTTGTAAGTTTAAAAAAAGAATATACGAAAAATGTTAAATCTCATGGATCGGTCCTGCGTGATACAGTAATTGTCATGACGTCATCACTGTCGGCGTAGCGCCATCGTCCACAAGAAGGCACTAATATACTTTTACCACAGCAGTTCAATATTGACAACGTCATTTGATGCAGTACCCAGAATTCTTTCAATTAAAGTAGTTGTAGTTATAGACGTATTAACCATCCTGGAACACAACCAATTCCTTGATAGTAAACTGCAGACCATTAGCCTAGATTGTAACTGAGATTGAAACAGCAACAAAAGCAAACAAGCCTATGTTTATTCTAGGTAAACCATTGTATCAATTCCTATTGTTAAATACCCCGGGGGCTCTGCGATTAAAAAGCTGAGGATGGTTAATGGAAACAATTGGAAACGACAATACAAATGAGAGATAATAGCTCTCATTAATGAAAGTAAGAAAATAAATATGTGTTCTAAACTGCTAAGTGAATATGGAGTTTAACGTCGCTGCAGGAATCTTTCACGCAGCTGTGATGATTCTAAACTGGAGTGAGTAAATTATTGTTTTATGTCACAGTGGGAATCGCCCATACGTGATCATTTTAAATTGAAGATTTTCAAGAATAAAAAAAAATGTCCTGAAAGATCTTGCCAGAATGTGTTATATCAAATAACCAAATAATATCTATTACATCAAAAACAATACTCCTCAAATACATTAACAATTACAATAGATTGACATTATAGTGTCATAAAACCTTTTCTTCTAATTTGTTTCCATGAGATTCTTGGAAAATGCAAACATTGGGTTTTTTTGGTACCAAAGTTCAATATTAGTCAGGAAACTTGCTTCATAGATGTATTCTTGGATATCACTCATAAAAGTGCAAAAACATCTTGTTAGAAAAAGTGCAATCAACAGGAAGTTGTCCAACATTGCCGAAACCAGCTGCAGTCAACAATCACAATCTATACCTTTTAATCATTCATGAAATCACTTTTTTCCCCTACCCACGTTTGTATTTTACCAACCATGCAATCCCTCAAGATCAAATTATTTATCCATCTCCCGTAAAATGTACCACCAAGCAACCATTATCATCGTTGTAAAAACAAAAAATAATAATTCCTTCCACACTTAATCGGCGCTGTACAGCATAACTTAAATTGATCTGGCAGATTGGGTCTGGTTGTGCACACATTACTGGACGACGATACCTGGCAGTGTGGGCCTGGTTGACGATACCTGGCAGTGTGGGCCTGGTTAACGATACCTGGCAGTGTGGGCCTGGTTGCTGATACCTGGCAGTGTGGGCCTGGTTGCTGATACCTGGCAGTGTGGGCCTGGTTGACGATACCTGGCAGTGTGGGCCTGGTTGAAGATACCTGGCAGTGTGGGCCTGGTTAAAAATACCTGGCAGTGTGGGCAACAACCTGCAGTAAGGGGCGGCAGATTTTCAATTCCCAGTAAAAAATCTTCTAATAAAAAAAACTAATATCCACTTAATGCTGGGAACACACAGGCCTGCATGGCACTACAGCTCTTCTGGGATCTAATTCCATCCGTTTTATCTCCGGTAACCAATGTGGTCTGTTTTATCTCGAGGTATTACCCAATCAATATAGGAGTTCTTGACCAGACACTTATATTTTTTTTAATGTTGGTGCAATCAGTTGATCTCGAGGACATTAAGACGAAATGCGAAACCTCAAAAGGAAATGTTCTTGTAAAATTGTCCGTTTAATGTCAAAATCTATGCAAAGGTACTTGAACACAACTTGCACTATTGCACCTCAACTTGGACTATTACAATGAAGGGGTCAGAATTGGTCAACTGTGCAGCCACAAGATTTCATTTCCCTTGAAAGGTAGACAAGATGTTAACCAAAAAAATTTACAATCTTAGCCTCCAACGTACAACCTTCCAACGCTTGACATACTCCTGATGTTGCTATTTCAACGATGATCATTGAGCAATACGACAATTTTGATGAAGACAGGATGTTATACGCAACAGAAAAAAATACATGGGAAATAAGAAATTTGTTTTTCAAACAACTACATGAATGAAATGACATTATTAAACAGTGTCGCAAGCAGGCTACTTTTTCCCTTCTATTCAGCCAAAGTAACCTTAAAACTGATGTACAACAGTTGTTGGGTGTTAAACCCTCAGAGGGTGCACTGGTCGATCCCGTGTGAACAATTCAGTGACAAATCTCAGAAAGAGTTGATGAATGTACCTGCCTACACGCAAACACATCTGACGGCACCTTTCCATTAGCGATCACTCATGTTGACTTGAAATTTGTCCATCCCCAGATAATAGCTACCAAGTTTGAAAAGATAAATTAACCCGCTTGCTGCTGGATTAGGTACATTCACTGCTCTTTAGGATGCTCCAGTTGCCTCCAGCATGGAGAGGGTTAATTCAAAAGTGTTTTATTTTTATCTCGTCAAAAGTGATTTTTTTCTCTCAAACATGGTGTATTTTCATCAAACATTTTTATTTTACTCAAAAGTACCTATCCACACAAGTCAGCAGTTGAGCTGGTTACCTGGAGTTTGTTATTCTTTCTTTGCCTCCTCCCCATCCCACCTGTTCCCCCTTCTCTCACTTTCCCTAGACTATTACCAACCAGTTGTACCTAATCTGTGTTAAACCCACCAGTCTGCAGTGGCTATAGTAAACACCAGTAATATCTGCCAGCATCTTTAATCCTCTCCCTGCTGGATTAGGCATAGGCACTGCTCTTTATGGTTATGTCTGGTTGGGCCAGATTACCAGATTAGGCCAGATTACCTTCAGGAAGAACCTGCTGCAATACTGTGCAGCAGCATCTTGAACATTTCACTGCTCATAAAATCTTTAAATTTTTTTGGGTAGAAATTGGATAGAATTGTTTTTTAAATATCTACGTCATATTAAATTACAAATTATAAGCCAGTCAGCTCGAGCCTACTGCTTATATCCTTCTCCATGGGTATACTAAATATAACCACGAGCTGTAAACATCGCGTGAAAAACATCTCCAAAAGCCAGAACGCAAATTCAAGCCTTAAAGTAAACCTGTAGAACGAGATATGCGCATTCGGATTCCGCACGTGCACGCAACGATTTGTACAGCAACTGTTCAAAACATTACGCGAAATATGAACACAGGATTTCTGCTGTATCAGATACAGCTATCATGTCACTGGTCAACAGCACGGATCCAATGATTAACAACCATCTCGGTGGTACGACCAAACATGCCATCGTACTATTCATTTCATCAATTCCAAGCTTAGAACCCATTTGGAGTCGAAGTTAAGGTACTTAAACCTTGAGCTATCACTTTGTGTGCTTGAGCATTTGCCAAATCCTTTAGATAAAGAAGAACTTGCTCAAGGAGTGAATGAAAGGAGGCTAATGCATCTGGTGCATGCCGTGTCGAGGGGGAATCCCAAGCTTGTTTACGACGCCATCCAAGACATGCAGTCAACCAATGTTCGCAGAAATAAATTGTCTAATGTGTGTATGCACTGGAACTAACGTGAAAGGTTCATCTGCATTGATACAACAAGAGCTGTTGGAAATCTGTAAATGCACATGCAGAATGAAAATCAGACACATTAATTTTTTTATTGAATTTAATTTTGATAGCACATGCCAAAAGGGCCAATTCTGAAAGAAATTCCTTTCACAATGGCTACATGGGTTACTAACTCGTAGAATTACCAATTTAATTCAGATACGATTCAAAGCCTGAACAAGACCCTCTTCAATATGTTCCTAATGCCCTCAATTCCACCAAAACATCCATCATTTCCATTAACCCAGAATTCGCACTGAAATCGGCCAGTACATCTAGAAAGCTCACTTCACGGCTGGCTGGTCATTCACGCGATTAAATGCCCTAGTCTACCGTCCTTTAATTTCCAAGCCGACATTAGAACACACGTCTCCAAGTTTTCTTTCTCCTAGCAGGCATGTCCTCCGGAACTGTCTGGTGGCAGCAAGAGGTCTGACCTCGAGGTCGTGCATGTTCCTCTGAACCTTCTATTGGCAGCTAGGGAGACTAGCCATTGATGCTAGTGCCCATTCACTAGCCTGCTCTTACAGCACCGTGTAGACCCCAGTCCTTGGAAGCCAGGTCCAGCGGCATTGGCCTGCAGACCCACTGTGCGGCAGTCATGAATGAAGATGTCAGATGTCATTGCACGTCTGCTCCAGTAGGTCGTCAGGAAGTGTCATCAGCCCGACCGACCGGCCACTAGCTCGCTCTCCGACTTTATCAATCAATCGGGGAGTAAACCACCTAAATAGTAAATAAGCAGACCGGGAGACCGCTATCCACTGAAGCTTGGACTCGCGATAAATGCCGCAATTAACATGCGCTCTCTAGAAAGGCTTGATTGCCTGCTACATTCGGCGGTTCCCGATCTGATGGACATTCGTCCAGATAGGTAATCGGGTGGACATAATCTGCCCAATATGCACACAATGTCAAAGACGGAGCTTTCGATCCAATGTTCGCGCATAGGACATTAGTAGTCTCGGTCACTAATCTCGCGATCCCCTGCTACGCTATCAGACAGCCTCAATTTTCAGCGATAATCAGCGATTTCTTTTAGATACCTTCGCTTGTCATTAAAGACATGATCGGGGCGATCAGCAGTTTATAGGTTGCAGCGACGACCCGGTCGCTGGACCTAACACAATGCTGGAAGCCATGCTCGCAGCTAATGTCTTAGAATACTTACAACCAGTTGGTTCACTTACAATTGTGTCCTTTAAAATGTACACAGAATAATAATGTACATATAATGGCTGCAACAAACTATTGCACTGTCATTGGATAGAGATGGATGATTTTGTCTTGAAGCAGTTTGGATAATGGATGCACGAGTAAAGACGATACACATCTGGTCAGGATAAGACGGGGTGGTGTCCTTGAAAACGTCTGGATAACAGGGGTACCAACAGATTGAGCTAATCTGGTGGAGGACTCGGTTTTACTTAACCTTCTCTTTGCTGGAGGCAACCAAAGATGCCCTAAACAGCTGTACCTGTGCATAAACCAGCAGGAAGAGGGTTAAAAATACAGACTTTGAGGATTTTCTGCTCAACACCACAGCGGAATTTTTCAACCAATCGCAACAATTCTTCCGTTACGACTGCCCTTCGAAAGAACATGGAACATCCAACTATTTGTCAACCAGAACGCTTCAAGTCACCATTAACCCTTTCCCTGTTGAAGGCGACTTAACTTCACATGCAGAAATAGAACACTTTGATTTTATTCAGCAGTGAGAAGGTTAAACACGGACAGTGATAATGCTTCTCAAGACGACAATCATAAAACAATCCAAGCGGGTTTTTTCGAGAGAAGAAAAGAAAGCCAACACACAAAACAAGTTCTCAATGAATATATAATTCAGGAGAATAATCTACTTCCCAAAGTCGATCAAGAGCTGAAGATATTACTGCTTTATTTTTCTGTGTCGACTTCATGACCATTGGCGATCAATGCCACTCCTGACTCTCCCCATTATGATTCATACAGCAGAAAATATAGTATTCAACTGGGAGTTGGTATTGTCTCGTGGACGCACCCATTGGCCGGCACCGCGTTGCTATGACAGCCCGAGGAGAAAACGTCATTATCTCCTCTCTGCGATATACGAGATAGATAAATATATCTATAACATGGGGACTGGATGAAGTTTTAATCATCTTTACTTCTCTTATCACGACATCATTGCCGTTTGTAATAAATACAATATGCCGTTGCCGAGAAATTTAATCTACAGTGTACACAACTCTTCTGCTTCTACTCTACGTCGACTTGGAAATGGAAATTAATTGCTCTTGTCCACTATATCATTTTCAGCAGTGCTGAAGATGTCATCATTTATATACTAGTTCTATCTTGATGAATATTTACAAAAATAGTATTGCGACTACAAGATAAATGGTGCCTTGGCTTCTTTGAATAACATTTAAATAAGTATAAGAATTTCATGAGCAATCGTAGAACAAAAATAAAATAAAATATGGCGCAAAATATATAAATATTTTTATCATGAAATATAGTGAAACCGTCACTTTATACATTATTCTACTTCCACTGATAAAAATATTTACCATGTTAGTTTCAGATTCTTAACCATTTTCCTCTTTCAAAAAAATGCCACAATATATAGTTTTATATGACTTCTACATGGTCAGATGCTCTACATGCTTATGTGACATGCCAGGTTCTCTCACGCGCTACCTGGGTGACAATCTAACAGTGTTACAAGACCTCAATGCTGATCAATAACACTATGAACATTAGAGAACACCACAAGGGTTTTCGGGGCGGGATGTAGCGTAGTGGTAGTGTTGGACTTCGGAGCCAAAGGTTCCAGGTTCAAATCCCGCCCAGGGGGCCCGGCATCAATGTTCGCGA
>JAUTBV010117244.1:0-13484 GCA_032361325.1 Lepetodrilus fucensis
GAAAAAAACAGAATGGACTCGACAACCTCATACGGTCCATTGATGTCGAAATTCAGCGTGCAAGCACTTCGCTTCGTAAAAACATAGACATTATGGTTGCCCAACAGGATAATATGAACTTGGCGGAAGAGATTTTTAACGTTTCCAAAATTAAATATGAAACAGGGGTAGGCTCTAGTCAAGAAGTGGCTGATGCCAACGAATCATTTCTTAAAGCTCAGACGACCTATCGGTCTTCACTATATGGTGTATTGACGGCAAAAATAGAGTTGGATAAAGCCTATGGAAGACTTGCGAAAAAATAAATTATTTATACAGATGAACATAAAAAGCACATTGCAATTTTTAGTTATACTAGCTGTTTTTGCTTGCGGAACAGAGTCAAAAAAAGATGATTCCCTATTAGTAGAGACACAAAAAGCATTGAAAGAATCCTATGGTGAATTAAAAAAAATAAAAATAAAAATCACTGGACTTGAAGAAAAAATCCGAAAAATTAATCCCTCTGCCTCGTTGCAGATTACTCGTAAACAAGTGGCTGTATTTAAAATGAAACCTCAGACTTTTGAACACAAGTTACAATTTCGAGGCTCATTAAAATCCCGAAAAAATATTGATATCAAAGCTCAAATGATAGGGAGTGTGGATAGAATTCATGTGAAAGAGGGGGATCAAGTAAAAAAAGGAGACCTGTTGGTATCTATCAACGCAGATGTGCTACGCAATACCATTGCTGAGTATAAAACCTCCCTTGAATTAGCCTCCTCGTTATATGATAAACGAAAGAAACTTTGGGCACAGAAAGTGGGTTCGGAAATTCAATATTTAGAAGCAAAAAACAGGAGAGAATCGCTGGAAAAAAAACTAGCTACAGCCTACTCTAAGCTAAACTATGCTGTGGTAAAAGCTCCTTTTTCGGGCATGATAGAAAATGCCTATATCAAAGAAGGAGAGTTGGCTCAGCAGGGTACCCTCTTGGTCAAAATTGCCAATTTTCAGGATATGTATATACAGGCTGACATCTCTGAGGTATATATAGGAAAAATTCATCTAGGTGATAAAGCAGATATTTTTTTTCCCTTCCGAAACAAAACAATGACCTCATTTGTTAAAGCTGTGGGACAAGAAATACATACTCAGAACAGAACGTTTGATTTGGAATTTAAAATACCAAAAATTCCCTTCTCCGTTAAACCCAACCAGATTGTAATCGTTCATTTTTATGACTATCACAACCCCAGAGCGTGGGTGGTGCCTACTCAGGTGATTTTGGAGGATAGTCGTGGACGCTATGTTTTGTGTAGTGAGAAGAAAAATCAAAAAAATATAATCAAAAAAATATATGTCGAGACAGGCTTATCCTATAAGGGAGAAACAGAAATTATAAAAGGTCTTGACGAAACCAATTGGGTTGTAAACAAAGGACTTCATGAAGTAAAAAAAGGAGATGAAGTGATGATTGTTCGTGAAAACTCAGAAGCTGTCAAGAGGATGAGAAAACGAATCAATTGACAATCTATAAGCACTTAAATTCTATCATAGCATTATAGTTGACCTATGAAAAAAACATCTTTGCCCGTTAATGAAAACGAATCTAGAGTAGAAAAAAACTTTCTACTTACTTCACTTTCTTTAAAAAATAGAACCACTGTCTTATTCCTCACGGCAATGATAGTGGTGACAGGGTTGTACTCCTATATCACGTTACCCAAAGAAAACTATCCAGAAATAAAACAATCCATCGTATATGTCGGCACAGCTTACCCTGGAAACTCGCCAGTAGACATGGAAAATTTGGTCACAAGAGAAATTGAAAAAGAAGTGAATGTCGTAACAGGAGTTGACCTTGTCAAGTCGACTTCGGTGCAAGGGTATTCTACGGTTATAGTAGAGTTTGACCCCAACGTAGCCATCGAAGATGCCTTGAGAAAAGTTAAAGATGCCGTTGATCGTGCCCGACCAGAGTTGCCCAATGACCTGCCTACAGAACCCAACATATTTCAGTTAAATTTTTCTGAAATCCCCATTATGAAAATTAACCTTTCGGGAGATTATACCTCCTACGAATTAAAATCGTATGCCCAGTACTTAAAAGATGAAGTAGAAAAAATATCAGAAATATCCAAAGCAGAGATACGTGGTATTGATGAAGAGGAAGTGAAAATTCAGACTAATCCTTACCTCATGGAAGCAAGAAATGTTAATTTTTTGGATATAGAGAATGCTATTAAGGCAGAAAATATCACTATTTCTGGAGGTGATATTTTAGATAATGGAATCCGTAGAAGTGTTCGTATTGTAGGCGAGTATGTCGACCCCGAAAAAATGAAAAATATTGTTGTTAAACATGATGGAGGGAACATAGTATATCTCAGAGATGTTGCAGAGGTTCATTTTGAATATCAAGAAGTAAAAACCTATGCTCGACTGCAAAAAGAGCCTGTTGTGATGATTGATGTGGTAAAAAAAAGTGGTTATAACTTATTAGCAACTACAGATAAGATAGTACATCTGGTAGAAGAAACTCAAAAACATGTTTTCCCAGAAGATTTGAAAGTAACCATTACCAATGACCAATCGTCCTCTATCAGGGATAGTGTCAATGGGCTTGAAAATAATATCATATCAGGAGTCATCGTTGTGGTTTTTGTGTTACTTCTGTTTTTGGGAACACGTAATGCCTTGTTTGTAGGTATGGCGATACCTCTATCCATGTTCATGTCTTTCTTGCTTCTTTCCATATTGGGCATCACGATTAATAAGATGGTTTTATTTGGATTGATTATGGCGTTGGGCATGTTAGTAGACAACGGCATTGTGGTGGTTGAAAATATTTATCGTCTTCGAGAAGAGGGTTATCCTCTTATGCAAGCATCCCGTCTTGGAGTGAGCGAAGTGGCCTTTCCTATTATATCCTCTACGGCCACTACATTGGCTGCTTTCATACCCCTTGCCTTGTGGCCAGGCATTATGGGAGAGTTTATGAAATACCTCCCTATTACGTTAATCATCGTGCTTTTTTCATCGCTTTTTGTTGCCTTAGTGATTAATCCAGTAGTCATTTCTTTGTTTATGAAATTGGATAAAGAAATTGTAATGAATAAACGTAAAATATGGATAAGCATTATTGGATTGGCTACCATAGGAGGAGGACTTGCATTATTTGGAGTGACAACGTTGGGTAATATTCTTATCATATTTGCTGTTCTTACCGTACTGAATGTTTACTTTTTCGTTCCTTTTTCAAAAATATTTCAACAAAAATTACTTCCTCGTATGGAAGTACACTATACGAAGCTCGTTACGTTTGCACTCAACAAACGAAACCCTATTTGGGTTTTTATAGGGACGGTGGGTTTGTTGCTATTTTCTTTTTGGATGATGGCAGTATTTACACCCAAAGTTCTTTTCTTTCCTGTTAATGAACCAAGTTATGTCAATGTGTTTATAGAATTTCCTTTAGGCACAGATATACAAGAGACTAACACCTTTACAGAAAAAATTGAAGATAAAGTATTCGACCTAGTAGCACCCTATAAATCAATTGTCAAATCGGTTGTGACCAATGTGGGAAGTGGAGCAGGAGATTCTAACGGAGAATTCTCATCAGGGCAAGGATCACATCATAAGGGACAGATTACTGTGAATTTTTTGGACTATAAATATAGAAATGGTATCAGTACCAGCGAAGTGATGGATAAGGTACGTGAAGGAATAGGACATTATCTTGGTGTGGTGTTGACAGTAGACAAAAATAAAGGAGGTCCTCCTTCTGGAAAGGCTGTGTCTATCGAAATTACAGGTAACGACTTTGACATTATATTGGACATTGCTAAACGGATGAAAGCTTTTATCGAAGATTCGGACATCAGAGGCATAGAAAATTTGACCATAGACACGAATAAAAATAAGCCTGAAATACTTGTGGAGGTTGATCGTGAAAAAGCTAGAAGATTTGGTCTTTCCACCTATTCGGTAGCAAATGAGTTGAGAACAGCTTTGTTTGGCAAAGAAATTTCTAAGTATAAAAAAGGAAAAGAAGATTATAAAGTGCAACTGCGCATGGCAGATGAATATCGGTATGACCTAGAGACGCTGATGAATAAACGCATTACGTTTCGTAACAGCAATTCAGGAAAAATGCATCAAGTGCCTATATCGGCAGTAGCTACAGCTCGTTTAAGCTCAACCTACGGATCGGTAAAAAGAGAAGAACTCAAGCGTGTTGTAAAAATTACTTCCAATGTGATAGGAAATTATAACCCCACAGAAGTTAACAAACAAATTGAACAGCAACTCGCTCAATTTCAGATGCCTTTTGGCTATGATTATACCTTTGGGGGAGAGCAAGAGAAACAAAAGGAAGAGATGTCTTTTTTATCGAGCGCTCTGTTCTTGGCTATTTTTACCATCTTTATCATTATCGTGGCTCAATTTAACAAAATTACGGTACCTATCATGATCATCATGTCGGTTGTGTTTAGCACCATAGGTGTTTTTCTAGGTCTGATTATTTTTCAGATGGATTTTATCATCATTATGACTATGGTGGGCATTATATCCCTTGCGGGAGTGGTGGTAAACAATTCTATTGTTTTGGTCGATTTTATAGAATTAAAGCAACAACGTCTTAAAAACGATTTAGGTGTTGATATCCTTTCTTTGGAGCAAATCACCTCTATGATTGTAGAAGCTGGAAGAACAAGACTGAGACCTGTTTTGTTAACCGCCATTACAACCGTACTTGGGTTGATTCCATTAGCCGTAGGAATCAATATTGACTTTTTGAAAGCCCTCAGCAAATATGATCCAGACTTCTATCTTGGGGGGGACTCTGTTATTTTTTGGGGACCTCTGTCGTGGACGATTATTTTTGGATTAGTTTTTGCAACTTTCCTAACCCTTATAGTAATTCCTGTGATGTATTTGTTGGTAGAAAAAATGCGAAATAGGAGCAGTAAAGTAACCTAAAAAACATTTTTCAACCCAACCCTTTATTCAGTGGGGTAATTCTTTATTGCCTATGAAGACAGAATCACTCCCACTGAATTTAGACAAGGAGTTGACAGACTGTTTTTATCTGATTGGAATTTTCCGTTACACCTTATTTTAAAGAGAATGTAACGTGAGAATAAAAATTATTAATAACGCTTTTCACGAGGACGTGCTTCATTAACCACGAGACTCTTGCCCATAAAATCATGTTCGTTCATTTCCTGAATAGCTTGTTGCCCTGCTGCAGCATCTGCCATCTCGACAAATCCGAAGCCTCTGCTTCGTTGTGTGAAACGATCCATGATAATTTTTGTTGATGTAACTTCGCCAAACTTTTCAAAAAGTTGCTTTAATTCGTCTTCCGTTGCTTTCCAAGGAATATTTCCTACATATATGTTCATTGTATTTCGAGAAATTTAATTGTACTGTTTGTTTTTAAAAATTTTTTCATAGTAAAACGATGTATGTAATACAAAACTGGCAACACGAAGACATCCAAACAAAAATATGAAATGGTATGTTTTAGGTATAGCTTCACTCGCTATTATCAGACAGCTGTTTTAATTTGAATTACGAAAGATACAACCAAAATTAAATAATGCTAAATCATTTCGAATAATTTAAAGGGTATCTTATAATAAGATATACCATTCTGTGGATAGCCAAATTATTGTGAATTATTATGAAAATGAATTTATCGTTGCCGTTTAGGTATATAAATGCAATACTTACTGGCACAGCATGGTGTTGAATTTTTTGGCCTATGTAAAATGCCTACTCTCTTTTTTATGTAGTGTTATAGTGTTGTATTGGGTATAAAAAACTATTATTGCGTATTATCACTACCTTAGACTGTGCCACATAAGTGAGGGTGTCATAATAAGTATGCTATAAGCAGGATAAAAGCACAGTTGCAGGTAATTCTTAGAATATGATAGAACATAACAACTTATGAAGTATTATAATCGTATGTTGCAATATATATGCCTTTGGGTGGTAGGTTTTCTACCCTTCTCTTGCATAGAAGAGTTGGATTATACTGACAATATTAAATCCCCAACTCTTTCCCCTATTTTTTATCTTCCCTTTGCCAAGTCTGAGTTTACGCTCAAAGATTTCCTTGAGGATGGTATCAAAAAAACCGTTATACGAGATGTGAATGGAGCCATGGAGGTAACCTATACGGATGTGCTTGCCTCTGATAAGGGCAAGGATGTATATGAAATCCCTAGGGTTAGGAGTCCCGAATTTGAATATACTCTTCCTGCTATTCCGACAGTTCCTTCTGGGCAACCTATTAGAGGACCAATACAGAATTTCGATTTTGAAATCAATACCCCACGAAATGAAAAACTAGATTCAGCAACAGTGGCTAAGACGTTGTTGACATTTGAGTTTGATTCAAAACTTCCAGTAGATGCGAAATTTATAATCACGATACCCTCCATAAAAATGGCAGATGGGACTATTTTTTCTGGAGTGCATAGAGTTGAAGGGTTAAAACAATCCTCTTATAATCACTCTTTGGAAGATTTTACGATTGATTTTACGGGAAAAAATGGCGGACAGGTTAACAACATATATACAACATTAGCCACTGAATTTACGGCAACCAATGCACCGATTGTTAATCCTCGAATCGTAGTGCGTGTTTCCTTACAAAATGTAGAATTTACAAGTCTCTTTGGTAATCTTAATACGAGAACATTTCAAGAGGATGAGAATAAGTTGGATATTGATTTTTTAGATAATATGAAAAGAAAAAATGCAGATAGTTATCTTGAAATGGAAGAAATTTCTGCTCTATTTACGGTAACGAACAGTTATGGTATTCCAATATTCTTTAATCTTCAGCGTCTTGACGCAATAAGAAAAGATGGATCAGTGATTTCTCTTAAAGGAGATGCGGTAGAGGCCTCTCAAAATCCGTATAAAATTAATTATCCATTGATTAATAATGTTGGAGAGGAGCGGGAGACACGGGTTCAAATTGACCAATCCAATTCCAATATAGGGGAGCTTTTTTCTTCTATCCCTCGCCAAATTTTGTATAAGTTTAAAACAGAGTTTAAAAGTGAGGGGCAAGAAAATTTTACGCTCAACGAGAGTGGTTATGAAGTGAATTTTGAGATTACTGCACGCCTTACGGGCAAAGCCAGAACAATTCTTATAACCCATGAACTTGATATTGATAAGTCTGTCTATTCTACGTTGGAGCTTTCTTCCTTTTATATTAAAACAGTTAATGGCTTCCCTTTTTCTTTGGATTTTCAGGGCTATTTCTTGGATGATAATTCAGCCAAGGTAGACTCACTTTTTCAAGATGGGAGTAGTCTTTTGAAAGCAGCTCCTGTCAATACGGATGGGACTCCTAATGGAACCTCTGAATCGGTAAAAGAAAGCACTTTTTCCAAAGAACGATTTGAAAAAATAAAAAAAACATCAAAACTTTCTCTTCAGGCTGTATTGACAACAACGGATGATGGGGAGGTTTTTATAAAAATTTCTGAAGCCACCAAACTAGAAGTGGGGATAGGTCTTAAGGCTCGTCTTACCTATCAACTTAAGTGAAAATATAGAATGTTTAATGCGTATTTTCTGGTGATGAATTAACCGCTTTTTTATGAAATGTACCCTTTCTTTTATTGCGTTTTTTTTGTTGCTTTATTGCACGACTGCTGTTGCACAGTCTAAACTTATGCTGTATCAACTTGACTCGTCATTACCTCAATTTGGGTCTGTCAACCCAGCTTTTTTTCCAACGAGTAAGGTCATTGTTGGCATTCCTGTGCTGAGTGGTGTGCATGCTGGGGTAAGCAATTCAGGAATCGCATTTCGTGATATTTTTACTCGTAGTGGTAGTGTAGAGAACCAGTTGGTATTAGATACAGCTCGCCTACCTGATAAGATTAGAAAAATTCACAGAATACGGATTAATGCTGAGATTCAGTTATTCTATTTTGGTATACGGGTCAAAGAGAATTATTTTTCATTAGGTATACATACTGTTCTTGATGCTCGGATATCTCTTCCTGGCGGTATTGTATCGTGGGCTATTCGTGGTTCTTCAGATGCACGAGTTGACCAAAATACACTTTTTCTAAACAGTGGAAATACGAATGCCCAAGGCCTACTCTATAATCAATTCTCACTAGGATACTCACGCACTATCATACCTGATAAACTTCGTGTAGGAGGAAAAATAAAATACCTAATGGGTATTTTTGGGGGTCATTTGAAACCCTTCAACGCAGAAGCTGACAATGATATTGATAGAATACATGTCAAAACCAGTGCCATGGCTTTACAAATAACCTCTTTAGATTTTTCGGATTTTCCTCATCGGCTTTTTAATGCAAAAAATAGTGGCGTAGCATTTGATGTAGGTGCTACCTACAAACTTAATGATCGCTTTTCTTTTTCTGCCTCCGTACTTGATTTAGGATTTATTTCTTGGAATGATCAGAATCGCACCTATCAAATAGATCCTGTCGAATACTCGTTTGGGGGCTTTGATATAATAAAATTGATTAGGGGTGACGTTAAAATTAATGATGAATTTGATAAAGAGCTTACGAAGCTCAAAGATCAGGCTAACTATAGAGAAGAACCTCTAACAAAAGCATTTACCACTAATCTTATAGGAAAAATATACGTAGGAGCGACGTATCAAATACATAAAAAACATGCCCTTAAGGGAGTCTTCTATATTGATTTTTTTAAAGGTCAGGCAAATCCAGCAGCTAATTTATCCTATAGTATTTCACTTGGAAAAGTATTTAATGGAATATTAGGGGTGTCTTATCAAGATCAACGTATTGATAACTTCTCGTTAGGATTTTCCGTTAAACTTGGTTCTGTACAACTTTATGCTGCTACGGATGCACTTAACAGCGGTTATCTTCCAGCTCGTGCTTCACAAGCCAACGGTCAGCTAGGTATTAATTTGTTGTTTGGATCGTCTAAAAGAAAAAATATTAAACCAAAAATCGATACTAAGTCAACGCTTAAATTTGACCTAAAACTTGAACTTAACCTCAAACCCAAATCCAAGCCAAAACCTGAACCTACACCTAAGCCCAAAATTGTATCCAAACCTACGCCAAAACCCATATTGATTACACGGGATCTCCCTAGACAACTAGTCATTAAAAAAAGCGATCTTTCGGGTACTTTTGCCGTAGGTCACTATGTTATTGTGGGGGCATTCCAAAGTGAAGACAATGCTAAGCGATATAGTAATGCCTTAAAAAAAGAAGGCTATGATAATGATTATGCATTTTTGACGGAGAAAAATTTACACTATGTATATGTGTATAAATCAGATGATCTTGACAATGCACGTAACGAAGTGTATCGGATACGTGACATTGAAAAATTTGAGTTTACTAATGCTTGGATTCTGTCTATTGTAGAGTAAAAATCCTTGCAATTACTCAACAACCAACGGTCGTTGTCACTAAGATAGGGATACTATATCCGTACTCTAATTTGAAAAAGAAGATCATTTTTTGAATCTCCCTTTATCGTTTCTTCCCCCGACCCAATGACAGACTGATTGAGGTAGTGTGTAACAGCCCACCGAAACCATAGATCCAAATGCTTATTTAGAGTATACCGAATAAGCGCATAATTTCGGACCCCCCTTCCATGATAAAAAGGAAAAGAATAAATCAGCCAAGCATTTTTTTCATAGACATACTGTCTATTTTCGAAATCGTCTGTATCAAAAAAAGCACATCGAAGAGACAAAGCAAATGAACCTATATCAATATGAGTATCTTGGATAATAGCAAATCCATGGGTTTGGATTTTATTAATCTCATAATTGCTGTACTGAATCCGCAGTTTAAACCGCACTTTTTTGTTAACATCAAAATTTCCGTTAAGCCAGTAATTTCGTTTAGCTCCTCGCCTTATGATAAAAAGATTTGATTTAGAGGTTTCGTTGACTGCTTTTGATTCACCCCTAGATTGAATATAGAATGAAATAGTTTTGGTTGGTTTGAACAACAATCGAAGCATCCACTCTGTACCTAAAGAAGGGGCATATCGTTTGTATTGAATCCATGGAAAAGAGAAAAAATCGACATATCCCGTCAAGATAAATTTTTTACTTGCCGTATATTTCCATCCTATATAATATCCCTCTTCATTTTGGGGATGGGTATTTTCTGAAAAAGCATTGCTATAAAATGAATAGAAATTTTTTTCATACCCCCGACACAAAATCGATAGGTCAATCTTGGGCGAAACACTACAAACGACACCTGCCAAATAAGCTAACCCATGATTGATTGAACCAGCAACTTCACCGAAAAAAGAAATGTTATTCCATACATAATTTAGGAAAAATCCTACGTTCGTATTACGTATTCCTTCAAAAGCAAACTGGTTATATAACCTTGGTGTTTTTTTTATATTGACGTTAAAGAGTGTTTGTTGAAAAATAACACCTGCCTCCAAGGATCTCATTTTGTACTCTACGACTGCTCCGTAATTCATTTCGTAATATGATTTTTGGTTGCTGATTTCGGAAGTAGTTCGGTGAAATCCACTTGAAGATACTGATGATAAAAAATCTCCGTTAGTATCTGTTAGGAGTGTTCCATCTTTTTCTAGATAAGAAAAAAAACCGTTGACAGTAACCCTGTTGAAGGGTTCAACACTTAAAGCCAACCCTCTCATAAATTTCGATTCGTTGACAGAAGTATAGGGAATAAATTTAAGATTGCTCCTTCTCACTGTTGTGATAGATTCGCCTCCTTTTCCTGTTCCAAACCCTCCCCCCAACGTTATTCCTTGCCCGAATTGAGCCTGATAATCTCCCAAAATTATATTTTTTATTTTTCCTTTATTCATGGCTTGAGCATGGAAAGAAAAAAAATCAAATCCGGGCACACCTTTAGGAATATCCCACTTAAAGGCTTCTCCTTCATCTTTCTCAAAGGTGAATCCAAAACTAAAATCGTTTGTTCGGGACACCCTAAATCGAGAATATACCTTGTAGGGAGACCCCTCGTATGATGATGTTCCTGAAGCATCCTTACTATATCCTCTTTTTGTTTCTAAGGTTCTCCCTAGACGAAACAAAAAATAGTTATTTTTTTCTCGAAAAATGCGAGATAGAAAAGAGTGCCAAGAATATCGTTCAGAAGAAACGGTGATAAATGGAGTGATTTTTTTGATGGTTTCAGCATCAAAATGAGGAATAGTTTGTAGTTCATATTTGGATAACAATTTTCCATGGTTGGCACGGTAAGAAATAAAACTGCGTACTTGAGCTTCATTAAGAATGTAGAGTGAACGTAACTGCTCATCCGTAATACTATTGAGATCAAAAGGGTTAGAAAAAAGGGTAAGCCAATTTTCATAGAGGTTGCCATAATCTAAATCTAACCCTTGTACAGGAAACAACTCATCACTCAATCTATCCTGATCATATTCTCTATAATCGTTCTTTTGACCTAGGGCTATGGAGGTAAAGAAAAGAAAAAAAAATAGCATGTATGTAGAGGATGAGGTCATAATACTGTCGAATTTTTGATTCGATAATGGACTGAAGCCTGATGTCGGATTTCTCGCTCTAGATTATATTGTAGGGCATAGTCGATACCTAGTTTTTTGATTTGATATCCAACCCCACCAAAAAGGGCATTAGGATTCAGGTTGAATCCTATACGAAGTGCAATTTTTTTTTGTATCGTATAGGATGCCCCTCCCTTTATGATAGGTTCATACTCCAAATCTTTTTCTACCTCGGCAGCTATGGAAAATTTTTCGTGGGGATTGAACTTAATACCTATCACTAAGACAGTAGGAAGTCGCGTGTTGTTTGTTGACGCAGTCAGTGCCTGATTAATATTAAAAGCATAGGCACCAATAAATAATTTTGGCGTAATCTCAACTAATCCTCCCAAGGTGATTCCCAACAGGTTTTTTTTGTTGAATCCTCTTTCCTTTGTATTATATTGGATATAGCTTAGTTGAACTCCCAAAGAGGCTATCCCCAATCGATTGCTATACCCTGCCGAGAGAATTTGTTCATTATAGATGACATCTCCAAAGCGAAAAAAACCAAAACCAAAGGTCCCCTTGCCTATGGGTATAGAGAGTGCCACAGCAGTCCGATGGCTTCCCAGCAAGGAAGGAGTAATTTCATGAGAGACGGCTAGGGAAGCATCTCTATAGTTTCCCATACTTCCCACATTATTGAATAAAGACCATTCGTTGGATAATACAGAAGAAACATACCCCATGCCAGCATTCTTTGCTCCTATAAGTAAAGAAACACTTTGTGCATGAACACATTGTATCCCAACACAAAAAAAGACTAGTGCAATTATTTTTTTGGTTAGAGCATGTTGACTCAATGAACAAAAGGATTAGGTAGTAGAACGAAGAACACCTAACATTAGATGTTGTCCTTCAAGGTAACCAAAAGAGTACAGGAAATCTACTTTTTGTATTCGTGGACAGAAAAATCCTTACGTGTAGAGAAGAGATGAGGAAGCTAGGGTGCGCAGAGGCTATGAAATTTTTTTATAATTCCGATAACTTCTTACTAAAATTAATATCCCTAATAGACAAAAAGGGATACTCAAAATTTGCCCCATATTTAGTGGGAGATTGTTCTCGAAATCAACTTGATTTTCTTTAATAAATTCATAGAAAAATCGCAATCCCCAGAGTATTGTCATAAAAAGCCCAAAGAGAACCCCATTAGGCATTTCACGTTTCTTTTTTGACCAAATCCATAATAGGAATAGAAATAGTACAAAGGACGAAAATGATTCAATTAACTGTGCAGGTATTCGTGCGATACCTAATACATTAGCCTGAGCCACAAAGTCGCCTTCTTTTGTTTGAACCAATGTATATTGAAGAGCATCAGGGGAAGTTTTTTCAACGTATTGCCCCATTCTAGAGAGATAAAAATCTACCGTGGATTGCATGTATTGATTCACTTTTTGCTCAGAAGTCCCTTTCTGAAAACCAAAACTCATTGTCATTAATTTTTTTATACCTTCATTTTGATAGGAACTATCGGGATTTTTTGAAACCTTGACAGATGTGAGTAGGTCTGCACTAGAAGGGTCGTTCAAAAGGGTTTCTGTAACTCTTTTTACAAACACTATCCCCATTGAAGAGTCCGTAGGTTTTCCGATGATTTCAGAATTAAAATAATTCCCCAAACGAATCAGAGAACCAGTTAATGCCACTACGATTACGAGTCGATCCAGTGTTTGGATATAGTTTTGACCCGGTTTTTTTTTTTTGCTATAACGCCATAGGGCATATAAAATGCCAAGTGCACCCCCATGACTTGCCAACCCTTGCAATCCTGTAAAACGAAATGTTGGACTAAATTCAAAAGGAAGAAAAACACCTAGCGGATTCGTCCATAATAGGTCGGGCTGATAAAATAGAATATGACCCAGCCGAGCCCCGACAAGCGTTGCAATAACCATATAAACAGTCAGTATATC
>JAUTBV010117255.1:0-13483 GCA_032361325.1 Lepetodrilus fucensis
GTAGTTGGCGTTGATGTCGATCCGGTCCTAATCGCCGAGGCACAAAAGCATGCTGGCCCAACCTGGCTAGTTGGCGACCTAGCCGAATTGGACCTTCCTTCCCGTGGCATTGAGGAAGGGTTCGACGTCATCTTGTGCGCTGGCCACGTGATGACCTTTCTCGCCCCGAGCACCCGTACCGAGGTACTTCGCCGAATGGCCCTCCATCTCCGCCCCGGCGGCCGAGCCGTCATCGGCTTTGGCGGCGGCCGAGGCTATGACTTCGAAGAGTTCTTCTCCAATGCAGCCGAGGCCGGACTGGAGTCCGAATTGAAGTTGGGGACTTGGGACATGCAACCCTTTACCAGCGACTCCGATTTTGTTGTCGCCATCTTTGGGATCTGAGGGGCCACCGGTGCCCGTCCTGCGCGATTACGAGAAGGACGGTTTGGCCTGGCGCGAGGCCGGGCCAAGCGATTCGGCCCTAACCGGCCAACCGAGCCCGGCAATCCTGTTCTTGCACGGACTTGGCGGATCTCGGACCGCCTGGAATGCCCAGCTGCTGGAACTCGGTAAGAGCTTTCGTTGTATTGCCTGGGACATGCCCGGATACGGCGAGTCCAGTCCCTTGGAGCCCCTAACCTTTCCTGGCATCGCCGACGAGGCGATACGACTACTGGATCTATTGGATATCGAACAAGCCCATGTCGTTGGGCTCTCCTTCGGCGGCCAACAGGCCCTCTACCTTGCCCTGGGCCATGCGAGCCGGATCAAGCGACTGGTGCTAGCCGATAGCAGCGCTGAATTCGGGGCCGATGGCACCGACGTGGTGGAATGGAAGCAGCTTCGTCTGGCGGCCCTCGACACAGGCAAGACCCCTTCCGATTTAGCCGAAGGCATCATCGATGCCATCACCGGACTCCACTTCGCTGGTCCCCAACGGGATCTAGCTATCGCCGCGTTCCAACGCATCCCCAGCAGCGGGCTCAGAGCTGCCGTACATTGCCTGCCAACCAATGAAGCACGACCTCGACTTAACGAGATCCAGGCCGAGACTCTGGTCATAGTCGGCGAACACGATAACGAAACGCCCCTGGCCTATTCCCTGGTCCTACGCGACGAAATCCCGAAGGCCAAACTATCCATCATCCCCGACATTGGCCATCTCACACCCAGCGAGGGGCCCGAAGCCTTCAATCAACTCGTCCGTGCCTTCCTGCTCGGGGATATGCCATCTCCGGGGGCGACCACTTCGAAGGTGAGGACACCATGACCGAACGAACCCTCTGGATTTGGGGCTGCTTCCTCTGGTTGGTAGGGAGTGTTCTGTTTCTCATCAGCGCCATCCGAGCCGGGGACATGGTCTCCGTTGTTGGTTCCATCGCCTTCATCGCGGGGATCATCCTGTTTGTAGTACCCCTACTTCGGCACGATTAGTCAGCCCGCGAACGAGGGTTGTTTGGCACTAAATGGCATTTCGCCGCTTTGGCTCTAACCTCGTCTGATGCGTGCACTCGTCATCGTTCATGACCCGGGATCACTCCCCAGCATGGTGGGTGACCGCCTAGAACACCACGGCTTCGAACTCGAGCTCCTGGTTCTTACCGAGTCGTTGAAGAACCCGCACAGCGAAGTCCACTTTCCGGAGCCGACCGAGTATGACCTCATCCTGCCCATGGGAGCGGTCTGGTCTGTCTATGACGACCACGCCATCGGATCCTGGATCCAGCGAGAGGTCAAGATGCTGACCAGGGCGGACGAGATGGGAGTTCCTATCCTTGGCATCTGTTTTGGCGGACAGGCGCTCGCCGTTGCTCTGGGTGGTGACTCGGTACCAGCCACCGAAAAGCAGGTCGGCTGGTACCACTTCGAGAGTTCGGTCGATGGAATCGCCAACGGCCCCTGGCTGGAGTGGCACTACGACCAGATCAAGGTCCCACCGGGGGCAGAAATCGTGGCCAAGGATCACAGCTGTGTACAGGCCTTCCGGATCCGCAAGAACCTGGGGACCCAATTCCACCCCGAAGTCACCTATGAGCATCTCAAAGTCTGGTTCGAGGGCGAGGGCAAGAGCGAGGCCGAAGCAACCGGTGTCGATACCGATGCCATGCTGGCACAAACCAAGCAGCTCATCCCTCAAATTCGACACAACACCAATGAACTCGTCGACTGGTATCTCACCGAGGTCGCCGAGCTGATCCAGAAAGACTCTCCGTGACCGCCAACGCACCGCTCATCGGACTCCCCGGACGGCGAAAGTCCGGGTCCCAAATTGAAGGATTCGGCGGAACTCTCGGTGACCTCGCCATTGATATGTATGTGGCCGACTACGCCCGCGGCATAATCAATGCTGGTGGCATACCGGTCCACATTCCCCTCGATCTTGATCCTCAATTGCTGCTCCCCCATCTCCATGGGCTCCTGCTCACCGGTGGGGCCGACATCCTCCCTTTTCGTTACGGACAAGAAACCGAGGGTTCCGACTACGAGGAGCGTCGTGACATCGTAGAGTTTGCCCTTCTGAAGGGCGCCATCGAACAGAAGATCCCCGTCCTGGGCATCTGTCGTGGCCTACAGGTTCTCAACGTTGTCGCCGGCGGAACCCTTCACCAGGACATCCCCGAGCACGCTCGCTACGACGTTGCGGTGGACGAACTAGTCCACCAGGTTTCCATCAAGCCGGACTCGCACCTGGCCGGGCTCTACGGAACCGGTATGGGAGTCAACACCCTGCACCATCAAACCGTTGACGAAGTCGGCCAAGGCCTGACGGTGACGGCAAGGGCAGCCGACGGCTCCGTCGAGGGGCTAGAAATGAACGGCCACCACGTGATCGCAGTCCAGTGGCATCCCGAAATGATGGACACTACCGATCCGATCTTTGCGTGGTTGGTCGATCGGGCTAGCCACAACCAGTGAGGTCCCCTCAGCGACCGGCCAAGTCCAGCCCCGGCGCCGGCAGAGCTGAGTAGTGACCGCAGCCATTGCCCTGCTGTCGGCCTTCGCCGTTGGTGCCTCGGACTTTCTGGGTAGTCAGGCCACTCGCCGAAGCCGGGCCGAGCTTGTCCCCTTCCTGACCCATGTCGCCAGCCTGATCGTGATGTTCTTGGGAGTGTGGTTCCTTTCCGCTCCCAATGTGACCAGCGGCGACCTCTGGTGGGGGGGCAGTGGCGGGATCAGCGGCGGGCTTGGCATCTATCTGCTCTTTCGAAGCATGGCCGACGGACAGATCAGCGTGGTTGCCCCCATCGCCGCGGTTGCTGGTTCGTTGACCACGGTGGCCTTCGGTGCGCTGGGTGGCGACCGGCCAAACACGGTCAACACGGTCGGCATCGTCTTCGCCATCATCGCGGGCACCGTAATCTCCAGTGTTGCCTCCTCCAAGGACCACGATGAAGCTCTGCCAGGGGCCAAGTTAGGAACCACCACCCCGCTACAGGCGGTTGGCGAAGCCACTACTGCTGGTGTTCTGTTTGGCTGGTTCTTTGTCTCTCTTAGCCATACCTCCAGCGACGCTGGACTCTGGCCCCTGGTAGTGGCAAGAGTAGTTTCGGTTATCTTGCTCGGAGCCTTGGCCTACCTGACCAAGCCTGGTGTCCCGCTTGTTCGACGGATGTGGGCACCAAAGCCGGTGATTCGGCTAGCCATGGGGTCCGGTGTGTTGGAGATGATCGCCTCCGCCCTGTTGTTGATTGCCCTGCGTCGTGGGGCCTTGTCCACCGTCGGAGTGCTGGCTTCGCTTTACCCCGTCTCAACCGTTCTGCTTGCCGCCGTCCTGCTGCAGGAGAGACTGGCCAAAGTGCAATGGTTCGCCGTCATTCTTGCCCTCGTAGCGGTACCACTCACGGGCTGGTAACCCATCCCCTTAGGCAATACCCACTAACTCTCCGGTGGTAGGTGATCCGACCGCGTTCGGGCCAACACATCCCAAACGGGAGTGAAGAAGCCGAAGTTCCGCATTGGAAGCTGGTGGTGCCACTGGTGGAAGTTGGAGATCCAGAGCAAGGGTGCGAACCGGGCCGAACGTAACCCAAACTTCGCCGCCGGGATATGAGCATAGGTTCCAAAGAGCAGGTTCAAGCTTAGGAAGAATCCTATGGCGGGGATTGACACCGACCAAACCATGATCACAACCACCATGGCGGCCCCAAACCCGAAGGCTTCCATCGGATGCATCACGAACAACAGGAACGAGGTCGGCTCATCATCAGCGTGATGCACTCCGTGGAACCAGTCATAGAGAACACCCTGATGGAAGAGGCGGTGAGCGGCATACATGATGGCGTCGATTACAATCGAGAGGTAGAGAGCCTCCGCTAGGACGTGCCCCATGGTGAGCGGGCGAACGACTAGGGTGCCCCGTTTCCACAACCACCAAGCTGGCACAAGAATGGCGGCGTTGGTGACCGTGGTGGAAACGAATAGTCCGACATCCCGGGCGTTGATCGGCCGTAAACCCCATCGGCCTACGGTGAGGCGCCAAAGCACAATGGATGAGCCATTGATGGCGAGGTTGAGCACCAGCCCAAGGGCCAGGACGATCCAAAGATTCGTCTCGGCAAACCAGTCGGAAAGCTCACCGCTACTGAGCATCCGTATTCTCGTTCTGCTGGATCTTCCGCCCACCTGCCATACCCCGATACTAGGTCATTGGGAACCAAGACAACTCCGGCCAGGCTGGTCAAGGGGAAGAGGCGTTCCGGGTCAGCGGCCGAGCCAACGTGCAGTCACGCAGATCGCTTCGCCAACTTGTGTCAGACTGGGCTCGTTCATCACACCTCCCCCGCACCGGAGAAAGATAAGCCTTGGGCCAACGATTGGACAACGCCAAAAGTCTGTACATCGAAGCGATTCAGGACGGCCACGCGGCGGCAGCAATCAACAAGTACGCGGGCGAACGCTATACGCAGCACTCAACCCCAGTGCGAGATGGTCGCGATGGATTCATTGACTTCTTCGAGGACTTCCATCGTCGAAATCCCGTCCGAGAGATCGAAATCATCCGAGGCTTTGAGGACGGTCCGTTCGTTTTCCTTCATGTCATCCAGATTCTGAACCATGGCGAGTTCCGGTACGTCACCGCCGACATCTTCGAAACCAATTCCGAAGCCCAACTGATCGAGCACTGGGACCTGATCGAGGAGCTGCGTGGTACAACCGATTCAAAGGGAGCAGAAACCGGCAATCAGCAGATCGATGGACCGACGGAACCAACTGATCTAGATAGGACAGAGGAAAACAAGGCGGTCGTCACCAGCTTCCTCCGGGAGGTGATGAAAGATGGTCATCACGACCGGCTCTCCGACTTCGTCTTGCTCAACAACTACGTCGAGCACAGTCCTAGGGGCCCGCTCAGCGAGCTGAGTATGGCGTACGAGAGGGTCTATCGAGTCATCGGCTCCGGTGACTTCGTGGCCACCCTTTCTCAGACAAGATCCGGTGAGAACGGTACCGCTGTTATCGACTTGTTCCGGCTGGAGGGCGGCGTCATCGTCGAACACTGGGACGTGGCCGAGCAAATCCACCCAAGGGAATCCTGGGTCAACAGCGGCAAGTTCTGAGACCGCCAACTGCCGGTCCTCATCACCGTCGAGAAGGTATCGTTTGGGATCGCGGAGCGACGACGCCCTAGAGTCAGGGGATGCCCGATTCCTACTTCACCAGCAACGATGGACGCTGGTTTCAACCAACCGACCACGCCCGCGGTCCTTGGGATCCCGAAGCGTGTCATGCCGGGCCGCCAACTGCCTTGATGGCCAGGGCCCTCGAACAGCTCATGCCGCACCTCCGTTTGGTACGGCTCAGCGTCGAGCTCTTGCGGCCCATCCCGATGGGTGGATTTCGTGTACAAGCCGAGGTTCGTCGCCCGGGACGCTCGGTGACCTATACCGAGGCCGAGATATTCGACGACGATCGGGTCTATGCCCGGGCCTACGCCATGCACATGCGACGGCTGGACGGCTTCGAGGTTCCCACCCCCACCATTGTTGGCCCCGACCTAGACGAAGCCGAACCGGGACCCTTTGCTATCGGCAAGCCACCTCATGGCCTCCCGGCCTTTCCCGAATCGGTCGAGACGCGCTATGCGCCGGGAAGCTCCCAAGGCAAGCTCGGGCCAGCAACGGTATGGCTTCGCACACGGGTCCCGATCCTGGCCGACGAAGAGCCTTCGCCCTTCCAACGCATCTGCCCGCTGGCTGACTGCGGAAACGGCCTCAGCTACAACGAAACCTTCCACAAGGTCATCTTCGTCAACCCGGACCTGCAGCTGTCGTTACACCGAGAGCCGGTTGGCGAGTGGTTCGCGTCCAAGTCGATCTCACACTGGCAAAACGATGGCACCGGATTGGCCGACTCTGAGCTATTCGACACCCAGGGCCCGGTGGGTCGCGCCGTGCAGAATCTGCTCCTGAACCCAAGGCCGCCAAACGCATAGAACTCGTTCTGGCACCGGGGGAGCCCCGCATATCATGCTCTACCGGTGCCAGAACGGTGGACTGGTGTGTGGCTAGCGCCAATTGGCCAGGCCGTCTCCGGCAAGATCGTCCAACACATCTCGATTGGCCAATGCCATCAGAATCGCCTCGCCCGTTCCCATGATCTCCTCACCTGATCCGTACGACCAAGACATATCGGTGGCCACCAACTCGACCCCGTCCAACGAGCGAAGATCAACCATCATCTTGGCCTTCTTGTCGGTTGTGAGAAAATCCAGGGCGGTCCGGAGAACGCCGTCATCCAACGAGCCAGGTAGTCGAAGCGGTCGACGAACATCCTGGGTGTGGATGGCAATATCGGTAACCGTCATTTCCTCGGGGAAGGTCGGTAGTGCCGCTGACTTAGTCGCCTGAGAACGCAGTGACCGAAGAACATCAGCCACTGGCCGCTTGAGCTGAGTATTGGCCATGGAGACCGACACCTTGTCGAAATCGAACCTCGACTTGAACATGGTTCCCACAAACCCCAAGAAGCCGGTCTCGACGAAACTGGTGATATGAGCCAGAACACCCTCGGCGGTCCATTCGCCGCAATTGCTCTGTTCCTGAAGTTGCTCGGGAGTCAGAACCTCCACCATGTCAGCAAAGTCATTTCTCGCCTTGCCCGCTAGTTCCCATGTCGCCATGTCTTTTCCCTCGTCGCTCTTGTGTGTCGCGGCCAGTCTGCCGCGGAAACTATAGGTTGTCAGCCGGTGAGCTTGGCAGGTCAGGTGAGATCACTGCCGTCAGCCTTCAAGTTTCCGAGGGGCGAAGCGCACCGTGTAGCTGAATCGGATTTGAGACTCAATGGCGGCAGCTCGACCGTCGGGAACCGCACCAGCCTCGGCTCGCCACATCTCGGCAAACCGACGCCGCGCATCCAACCGAGGAAAGGCGGCAACCGCACGCTCTATGATCTCACCCGGAATCTCGCCCAATCGATGGCCATTCAGGTCGACCATGGATCCGGCTTGGATATAGGCTGCCAGCGGATCAAGATTGGCGTCAATGCCCGGAGTGATATGGCGACAGATGGCATCACGCAGGGACTCGATCTGGGCCAGACTGGCACCGGAGCGTTTCGCCGTCTCGGCTCCGACCACCGCACCACCATGGGTGAAGCAACGCCCAGGTGTTACGTGCCCGGATGACCCGACGCCAAGACCGGCATCATGGAACAGGCAGCTCACGTAGTGAACCTCGGTATCTAGCTCAACCCCATCGATTCTAGCCAGAGCGGCCCCATAGACGAAAGCCCGCCGAGCGTGGTTGTCGACGACTTCGGCTTGAACCTCACCGGCGGCCGCCGATGCCTCACGACACAATGAGGAGTCCGGCGGCTCCATCCAGAGCTCGCCCAGACCCAATGACGAAGGTCGGCTCCTACCCAGCCGTCTACGGACGTCGGCCCGGACATGATCCACCAGGGCGCGCCGCAAGACGGGCTTTAGCGCCCGCCGTTCCGGCCCGGTAAGAGCGCCGTCACTCGCCTCGAGCCAGGCAAACGAACCGCTGCTGCTCGCCATATCTCGGGCAATACCGTCATTTGCAATACCGTCATTTGCAGTACCGGTCATCGCATAACCATCGCATACCGATCTACAAGTAGTCCAAATACTCGTTCATTTCCCAATCGGTGACTGCCTCGTTGAAGCGGTCCCATTCGCAGCGCTTGATTACTACGAACTGTTCCACCATATCCACCGACACGGCTTCGACGAACTCCTTATCGGCTTCCAACGCATCCAACGCCTCGGACAGATTGGCCGGGACGCACTCCACATCGTCGAAATTCATAAGCCCGTCGGCGGTGGTGGCCGGGCCGGGGTTGACGTTGTGTACCACCCCAAGCCGAGCCGCCTGCATGATGGCGGCCACCGCGGTGTAGGGATTGGCGGCGCCGTCGGCCATCCGATGTTCGATCCGACATGCCGGACCTCGGTCCGAGGATATGCGGGCCGTTGCCCCACGATGGTCATAGCCCCAGTTGGCCCAGTAGCCAGCCATCTGAGCTGGCTTCAACCGCTTATAGGCGTTAACCGTCGGAGCGCACAGAGCCGCCATCGAGCGGTGATAGCGGAGCATTCCGCCGACACATTGCAGGGCGATATCGGATAGCTCATCCGGCTCTTCGTGACCATTCAAGACGTTGCGTCCATCCTGGTCTTCCAGACTCATATTGACATGCAGGCCACTGCCGCCACGATCGCCGAGCGGCTTACCCATGAAGGTCAACCGATAGCCCTCTCGGGCCACGATCTCACGAGCCATGGCCTTGAAGAGAAATGCTTCGTCAACGGCAGCCAGGGCTTCTTTGTAGTGGAGTGTGAACTCAAACTGAGGTACATCATATTCAGAATTGACCGACTCCAGTTCAAACCCACAGATCCTGGCCTGGGCCATGATCTTGTCCAGCAATCCTGCCGGATCGGCAAAGGCTCCGACCCCATACACGTGGGATCCGGGGGTGTGGTAGGGAACCCAGTTGCCAGCCTCGTCCTTTTCCATAACATAGGCCTCAAGCTCTATGCCGATGTTGACCTTGTAACCGAGGGCGGCCCAGTCGGCCACGGCCTTCTCCAACACGTAGCGAGGAGCCCAGGGGTAGGGCTCACCGTCTAGGCTCAGTCTGCCGACCACCACGTCGGTGTCGGGATCCCAGCCAGCACGAACATCGGCACCGCTGAAGTCGGCCCGCATGTCTCGCAAACCTTCCAGCATGAAAGACCCTGGAGCCGGGTCCATATCTCGGTGATAGCCGAGGGCGAATACTGCGGTGCAGTGACCGGTCCCGGCCGCCGCGTACTCGACCGGTAGAAACCTGCTGCGGGGGATGCCGAGATGGTCCGGCCAGAAGAGTCAGATTCGATGGGCCTCAGTTGTCACGCTTTGTTCCTCGTTTGCTGTTCGGGTCTTGTTGTTGGGGAAGGGGATCTGCTGTTGTGTGACATGCCGCTGTCTAACTTGCCGCTGTCTAACTCACCACTGGGCGGCGATGTACTGGGTTTCGCAGAACTCATAGATGCCCTCGCTGGCGCCCTCTCTGCCAAGGCCCGACTGCTTCATGCCACCAAAGGGAGCCGCTGGGTCCGAGACCGAGCCTCGGTTAAGGCCAACCATCCCCGACTCCAGCCGTTCACTAACCGACATTCCCTTACCGATGTCTTTGGTGAAGACATAGGCCATCAAACCCATCTCGGTATTGTTGGCCTGGGCGATCATCTCATCGGTATCGCTGAAACGAATTACCGGTGCGATGGGACCGAAGATCTCTTGGGAGGCGATGGGCGAATCGGCTGCCACATTATCCAGCACCGTCGGCTGGTAGAAGAACCCTTCGCGGTCGCGGGGAGCTCCTCCAACGGTGGCGGTAGCTCCAGCGGCAATGGCTTGCTCCACCAACCCATGCATGTCGACAATGGCCTGGGCGTTGATCATTGGGCCACAGGTGACCCCGTCCTCGCTCCCCGGCCCGCACTTGATCGCAGCCACGGCAGCGGAGAACTTCTCGGTGAACTCATCCGCCACGCCTTCCTCCACAAAGAAACGGTTTGCGGCCGTACAGGTCTCCGCCGAGTGACGCATTTTGGCCACCATGGCCCCTTCGACCGCGGCATCGATATCGGCGTCGTTGAAAACAATGAAGGGAGCATTTCCACCAAGTTCCATGCAGACCTTAAGGACCCGATCGGCACAACGCTTGAGTAACACCCGACCAACCTCGGTCGAGCCAGTGAAAGAGACCATGCGGGTAGCTGGATGGTCAACGGCGGCATCGAACCAGGAGCCGGAGGAGAGGGTTGGCACAATGTTGACCAAACCTGCTGGCACTCCGGCCTCTTCCAGTAACTCGCCGATGCGTAGCGCCGTCAGGGGAGTTTCCTTGGGGGGCTTGATCACTACTGCGTTTCCTGCAGCTAAGGCCGGGGCCAGCTTGCGGGTGATCATGGCCGCCGGGAAGTTCCAGGGGGTAACGATGACAACCACTCCGACCGGTGGGTGACGAATAATGATGTTGTTGTTACCCGACGGGGCCATGCCGATGGAGCCGTGAATCCGCACGGCCTCTTCGGCATTCCAGCGGAAGAATTCGGCGGCGTAGGCCACCTCTCCCCTGGCATCGGCGAACGGTTTGCCGTGCTCAAGAGTAATGAGTTCGGTCAGCTCATCAGCGTGATCCAACAGGCTCTTCCAGCAAGCGCGCAGGATTTCTGACCTTTCCCGGGGCGCGACCTTGGCCCAAAGCTTCTGGGCGGCGGTCGCCGCCTCCACCGCAGCAGTGGCATCGGCGGGGGTTCCGGCAGCAACGCTGGCAATCTCTTGACCGGTGGAGGGATCAAGAACGGAGATCCGTTTTCCGTCGGCACCATCGCGCCACTCGCCGTTGATCAGTAGTTGGGTTTGCATCGGGGACTACCTGGTTCTTTGTTGTAGGGATAGTTCTGTGCTGAAGAGTGATGGCACACTCGTGGGGCGCTAGACCGCAGCGGCCAGGGCCTTGCCGATGATGTTGAGGGCAAGATCCATCTCGTCTTCACTCACCGTCAAAGGAGGCATAAACCGAAGGGCTGTGCCCGCATGGCCGGTGGTCATGGTTAACAGCTTGCCTTCTTCAAAGGCGTGCTTGACCACGGCCGAGGCGGTGGCGGCATCAACGAAGTCTGCGGCAATCATCAAGCCGAGCTGGCGAACATGCTTGATGCCGCCATATTGAGCCTGGAGCGCTCGCAGACCGTTTGCCAACTGATCCCCCCGGGCCTGTACCGACTCCAGGAACCCGTCTTCGGTCAGTATCTCGATGGTGGCCAAGGCGGCGGCGCAGCCAATGGCGTTGCCCCCATAGGTGCCACCGTGACTGCCGGTGGTCCACTTGTCGTCCAGTTCCTTGCGAGTTCCCAGAGCAGCAAAGGGGAACCCGGAGGCAATGCCCTTTGCCATGCAAATCACATCGGGCTGTACGTCGTAGTACTCAATGGCGAACATCTTTCCCGTACGGGCAAAACCAGACTGCACTTCGTCGGCCACGAACAAGATGCCGTGTTCCTTGCAGCGGGCGTCGATGCCTTCCAGGAATCCAGGCGGGGCGGCCCGGTAACCACCTTCGCCCAACACCGGCTCGATGATGACGCAGGCTGTCTCCTCAGGAGCCGTCATGGTCTTGAGTAGAAGATCGAATCCATCCAAGGCTCGGGCAACCTCGGCCTCGATGTCTTGTGCGTGTACATCGGGGTAGGGGGCAACAAAGACACCAGAGGGCAGGGGTGCGTGGCCGGATCGGTAGATGGTCTTGGAGGTTGTCATGGCCATCGCCATATGAGTCCGTCCATGAAAGCTGCCTTGGAAGACGACGGTGTTGGGGCGACCGGTAACCTGCTTGGCCAGCTTGACCGCGGCCTCGGTGATCTCGGCTCCGGAATTGGCGTAGAAAAAGGAGTCGATGCCATCGGGTGTGAGCTCTCCCAGCTTGTCGGCCAGGGGTTGAAGCAGGTCGTGGGTGAAGGCATTGACCTGGAGGTGGATGCCACGAGCAGCCTGAGAGGCAATGGCTTCCACCACCTTTGGGTGGGAGTGACCGGTGGAGTTGACGGCGATCCCGGCAATAAAATCCAAGTAGCGTTCACCGTCGGTGGTCTTGACCCAAGACCCTTCACCGGACTCAACTTCAAGGTCCGTGACCTTGAACCAAACACTCGATAGGTTCGACATTTGCGCTGCACCCCACTTCGGGTTTCGTAGATGGAGCGACTGTTCGCTTCCAAGAAATTTACATCGTAGAACGGTGTGCCCAATGTCTCAACACGGTTCGAACCATTGTTTGCGGGAGCGGAATCGAAGGGGAACCTAATTGGTTGCTGAGCTATTGAATAGTTAGTGTTCTGGCCGTTGGATTGACGCCAAGCTCACGGCTATACCGAGAGAGAGATACCACCTTGAAGACCACCTCTGACACCTCGAACTATGACATCGAGTTCTTCTGGGACCCCGTCTGTCCCTTCGCCTGGATTACCTCGCGTTGGCTGGTCAAGGTCGCCTCCCAATCCGACTACAAGATCGATTGGCGATTCATTTCGCTACGCCTGCTGAACAAGGACAAGGACTACGCCACCGAGTTTCCTCCCGAGTACGAGGAGGGCCACATGGCTGGCCTCCGCATGCTGAGGGTGGCCGCGGCCATTCGCAACGATCTCGGCCGGGATCCGCTCGACTCCCTGGTTACCGCCTACGGGGAGAGCTTCTGGGATCAGCCCAAGGGGTCGGGTATGCGTTCCTATCTCAGCACCCCCAAGCACGCCGTCGAAGTTCTCACCGCTGCCGGACTACCGGCCAGCTACGCCGATCACCTGGACAATACCTCGTGGGACCAGACCCTGGATGACGAGACCGAGTTGGCCTTGTCTCGAACCGGTCGAGACGTTGGAACCCCGATCATCACCTTCCAGCCGCCGCATGGTCTGTCGTTCTTTGGGCCCGTCATTTCTCGGGTCCCCAGCGACGAAGAGGCGCTGCCGTTATGGGAGGCGGTCACCACCCTGGCTTCCTTCCCCGGTTTTGCCGAGATGAAGCGCAGCATGCGAGAGGTCCCCCAGCTCACCATTCTGGGGGGAACCAGCGACACGCCAGCATCAGAAGACTGGACCGGTGGCCGCAGAGTTGGACACCTCGCCGGTGAGCAACAAACAGGAAGCACAGAGTAAGCACAGAGTAAGCACAGAGTAAGCACAGAGTAAGACCAGAGTAAGACCAGAGTAAGACCAACCACCATGAGTAACCCACTGGATCTACGACGGGCCAACGGAGCTGTCATCTTGATGACCTACCGGGGCGATTGATGCCGTTGCCACCAAACTATGTCAAGTTCGCGACCCTCTAATGGGTCGCGAAGTCCACATGGTTCTGGCGTCAGTGGCGGCATAGACCCGATCGCTATCACCGGGAATAGGGTGCAGGAGTGACTGATCTTCTGCTCGCGGCGACAAAGCCTCACTTCCTTCCCAGGTCTGAGGGCGGCGAGCCCCCGACCGTGGTGT
>JAUTBV010117266.1:0-13482 GCA_032361325.1 Lepetodrilus fucensis
AGATCCAGTGCTATAATAACAATGTAGATCCAGTGCCATAATAACAACCTAGATCCAGTGCCATAATAACAATGTAGTGAGTGAATATAGAGTTTAACGTCGCTGCGGGAATCTTTCACCCATTTGCGACGATCCAGTGCCATAACAATGTAGATCCAGTGCCATTTCAACAAAGACCCAGTACTGCAACAACCGAGAATGAATGAATGAATTACTGTTTTACGACGCAACCTGGACACAACACCACAACCTACAGCACCACAAAAACTACAGCACAACAAAAGCTACCGCACCACAACAACCTACAGCACCACAGCAACCTACAGCACCACAGCAACCTACAGCACCACAAAATCCTACAGCATCACAACTAGATGAAGCCAGAATGTGAACAACCCAGACCTAGTGCTACGGCTTTGACCTGAGCTCCCCTGACCGTTATCTGTGCAGGTGCACCCTCCCCTGGTGAAGTGAGTGGACAGGTGTTTCAGGCTGTCCACCTGGGTCCCAGATGCCTCCCTGCCTGCCTGCCTGCCTGCCTGCCTACATCCCTCTCTCCCACCCAGCTTCTCACTCTGGCTCCAAGCCTCACCCTGTCACTGATAGCCAGACCTGCTCAGCAGGTGCCCTGAGATACCAGATTTACAGCATGGCACAGCATGTGTTGATATGGGAAGTAGCACATAGCTCTGCTGATCGCTGCCCGATACTGTGTGAAGAGTAGGGTCTGTGATTGTTCATAGCGGGAGTAGGTACAATTCCCTCTATAACATTCTGGTAATGAGAACCACCACTGCTTGCTGTGATAGTCGTGTGCAGTAGAATGTTGCTGTGATAGTCCTGTGCAGCAGAACGGAATATACACCGACCACGATCTCTCTATACAACCAGTGATAGCGAGTCAGTGAGTGAGTGAATATGGAGTTTAGCGTTGCTGCTGCAGGAATCAACCAGTGATATAAACTTAACTTTAAAACTTACTGGCCCAAATAATGATACAAATAACAAATGTTTATACAAAAAACACATGAATTTTTACTGGCTCTTAAGATACTTTTAGCATTGGGAGAATTGGCCCGGGTCAGTAGTATTTTCCAACACTGCATACAACTGCAATGTTCATGCAATCTTATTTCATATATTTCCATTTTCTTTCAAAGATGCAACTCTTTGGTTTTTTTCTTTCTATTGACTATACCATACATACTTCACATGCAGATTTCAATACATACTTCACTTACATATTTCAACGCGTCAATTTAAACATGTCTAAGCGCAATGTAATAATATATCTTTCTTCAGTTACGTAGCACACATCCAGAGGTTGCAATGTGTTGCCAGGAAGCAGCTGCTAACCAACATATGCTCACCGTAAGTTCCATAAACATATGGCAAAACACTTTCACTGCAACATTAAACCTGACATACCCTATAAAAAACCCAGCCACATTTCCTTAGTATAAATATACTGCTGTATGCGAATTTGTCAACATAGTGCTAACAACTGAATGAAGGACCATGATAATAATCCATGAAAGTGAAATGATGTCATCTGAAAATTTCAATTTCAATACCAATACGATTTGGATCAACGGTAATTTACCAGCTGAAACTGAGGCTATCGAAAACTGTCTTCCGCAATCCATAAAACTCTGAGGAAGCTTCAAACTTTCCCCTAACTGCTACGAGGTAGTGCTTTGATAGAAATCTGAAGCCATACGATAGCCTCCAACCATAAAGTCTACTTGTGGAATAATTCCCCAGATAACATTCCTATTCCCTCTAAATTTGTTAAATACGTCCTGCCAATGGATGTGTTAGCTAAAGCGCTGTATCCCCCCTGGCAATCAGCCAATGGCAGCGGGTGTAACATATCGGGCATGTGTGGGATGAGATAGTGCAGATGTGATGCGAGTGTTGTGCCTTTCGAAAACACCTGGTCTCGAAAATTGCAGGACAAACATGAAGGGAATTAGGTAGCTGCATGTGTTGTAATTTGCGATTGGTGTCTGATGGTATGGATTCACACTAATTGACCAATCGGATAGCTTGTAATATATGACTTTAAATGGCTTAATTCAATTTGATACTAATCACCTAATCAATACAGTAATAAGGAAGTGTCCATTATTTTCATTATGTCTGGGGTTTTTTATAAAGAAAGAATTGGTCGATATGGTATTCAGTCTTTATAATGTTATAATAAACTTTCACAACACCTTACTTAATGAATATTTGAATTGAATAATATTCTACTATTGTACAATTTCCACTACCAATTTTCAACAGATTTTGTCTATACCTTTAACCTCATATACCGTACACTTACTTTTAAATTAATAAGTTTTCCAAGAATAGTATTCTACTATTGTACAATTCCACTACCAATGTTCAACAGATTTCGTCTATACCTTTACCCTCATATACCGTACACTTACTTTTAAATTATTAAGTTTTCCAAGATTCTCAATAGACACCAACAATAATTCATTTTATCCTCTCTTTCAAACACACTTTCCAGACAGAAATATTTGAGTACACAGCGGTTCAAACTGGATGGAAAAGTTCCCAGCAATGGGAATGACCTAGAGGTTCTGTTCGTGTAACAATAACAAAAACAATACCACATAATCCAGGAAAGGTAGGACAGGGCCATGAGTGACAGACAGACCACAGTCAACAGGTAGTCATACACACTGGTCATACAGTCATACCTGTCACTGCTAATGTTGACATATAAACATGCAATTTTGTTTAATTAACATTTTCATGGTCAGCCCAGTAGTAGATGGGTGCACTTCGGAGGCAAGGGTAGCTATTATTGAACTCTGACGAGGTTCAGGGACTCCTAGAACAAATCAATTGGTGCTTTACCTCACAGCGAGAATATTTCACACATACGCAATGACAGCCTTGTACAGTGGACCTAGTACGCAGAATTACTGTATTCGATGTATTAAACGCCCAGGGGGTTAAACAATTTTTGTTATAGTTATGGGGGGTAATTAAAGTCTGAAAAAAATGCAAATGGGAGGACTGCTTTTTAAAATTCAGGTTATTTTATACGATAAAACGACAATACGACAATACGTATAATACGACACAATATACGATAAAACTAAAGCTGTACATTATATAATGAAATACGTAGGGTATTTACGATATTTATAGTTCGCATTAACCAAATGGATACGCTAGAACAAGTACGGTACTCTTTGTGAAATTAGCAACTTTCTCCATGCTGGATGTAGGCAACTGGATATGCCATTAAGAGCCTTGCCTTAGCCTAAAAGAATGAATGGAGATGTGTTCACATTTTCCTTTGTATTAGAAACATACTCGACTGACAACTATCATTTCATTCATATACTTACAAATTAAGCTGCAACCTATTTATTACTGGGAAGTGAATCCATTCTAGAACTCGCACCTTTGCTGTTGCAAGTATTAAATTGTTATACTATAAGCAACCTCAATAAATAAAGGACTCGGGGAAAAAACACTGTATATATTACAATTCAACTTCTCAAAGCGGAATTGGATCTTCAAATACGGTCAAGAGAGTCTCAGATTTCCACCTCCATGCTATAAAGCTCTCCCGAGCTGTTGCACAGGTCACTTCCTAACAAAAGTGTTTTTGCAATTGGACACTTCATGGTATGTATTAGACTTCCTCATTGGTAGGCAATAGTAACACGATATGATAGGTTCATTGGGTCCTACAGCTTAATTATGTGGAAAACGTGTAATCATTTCTATTTCAATGGATTATTCTACAGGATCTGATATAATCATGCATGTATGGACATTTATTATGAACAGACAATACTGCTGCGGTTACCCCAAATGCGGTCCCCTAAATGTCATTAAGAAACAAAGAAACGACACACCCCAGCTTCATTTTAAAGCTACAACGAAAACACAGAAATAATCCCAATAAACCTAATCTTCGCCTATCACACAGAAAATGAAAACAATATTCCTCAAAGATCTGTTAATTCCAATCCACCAAACCTTCATTTATTACAGAAAACAAAAACAATATTGCTTGTAAAAATGTGTTATTTGAAACACTTTCCTCTTCTACCCGTAATGTTATAGCAAACTATTGAAACAATTCCAAGCGGTAAAGTACTCAATGCAAAATATTGTCAACATCACACGTTCAAGACTCATCACAGCATAATCAATGGAATGCCTAATTTCATTAATTATTCATCAAGATGTTACGCCCACCATTTAACATCAATAGCATACATCTAATTTAAAATTCAAAGTCTTTTCCAATGACAATTACACCTAATGGATCCGTCATCAAATATTCACCACATGTAGTATGCATACCAGGATTTGTTCATTCAACTCTCTATAAATTATAACAATAGCTGACATCCATGTTCCTAACTTCACAATACAGGACTGAGTAACTTCTTCACAATTTTCAAACAGCTGGAGTGGGTGAATATGGAGTTTAACATCACTGCGGGAATCTTTCACCCATTGGTGACGATTCAAACAGATGGAAGAATATATACTGCGTCTATTTCAACACAAATAACCAGAGACTTTGAAAATGACCAAAACAAGAAAGACAAAATGGTCTACATCATTGGCAAAACCAAAAATGCCTAGCTACTTTAGTATTTGATTACTAGCTAGAGAGCTTTAGCAAACCTTCTGGTAGTCCATGTCTGTGCAATTATCTGGAGTATTAGAATATATAGGTAGGTCCACACAGCACTGCTGAAAGTTTGGGATGGTCTTATCAAGTGCCACCACCAAACACTATGGCACTAATATTTCCTTTTCAAATCTTTCCTGGGGATACACGTAATCTTTAATCAGGCGACGAGATTACGAAAAAAATTTTTTAGTACAAACGCTTGCTTAACTCAAGTTTGAGCATGAATTCGTATTCAAAAAGATTCATAATCTTGAGGAGCGAGTGAATATGGAGTTTAACGTCGCTGCGGGAATCTTTCACCCATTTGCGACGACATAATCTTGAGGACACGTGAATCATAATTATGACCATTAGCGATAAAAGAAAACCCATCTTTATAGCTTGTACGAAATGGTGCAACTCTAAAGGTACCTCAACTCCAACCCATGCAATGGTGTAAACCAAGGCTAATGTTGGTGATACAGTTACATTAAGAGTTACCCTCGTATATAGGAATCCCATGAAGTTTCCATTTCAGCAGCGTAGTAATAATGACTGACTTGTTGCTCAACGTCTCGCTGCGAGAATCTTTCACCCGTACAGCAATAAACACACAGGAAAAGGATAAGAACCCCATGTGCCATATTAATATTAGGTCACGACGACCCGTCCCACACAACCCATTAATATCCCGCAGCACATCCAGGTCTTGCTTCATCATATAAAACACGCTCCAATGTAATTCAACATAGCACACATACAGCAACACAATAGTAAACTGAGGAGGAAATGTTCCTCTGATCCAGATCCACCTTGCAGCTGGGCTCATGCCAACACATCTCTTTGATCATTGCATTCTGAGGTTTCCCCAGCCTAGTTTACAAGAGTTATGGTTCTTGACGACCTTGAGTCTGGCTGACACTCACCTCCTTTGTAGCCTGGATACATGGAAGACTCCGGCCCGGAACTAGGCCCGTTCTTCATTTGCTGGGGGTGGGGTCCATGCGGACCTCCCGGGCCTCCGGGACCTCCCGGGCCTCCGGGACCTCCGGGACCTCCGGGTCCATTAGGCCCATTGGGTCCATGTGGTCCATTAGGCCCGTTGGGTCCATGTGGTCCATTAGGCCCGTTGGGTCCATGTGGTCCATTAGGCCCGTTGGGTCCATGCGGTCCATTAGGCCCATTGGGTCCATGTGGTCCATTAGGCCCGTTGGGTCCATGCGGTCCGTGCGGTCCATGAGGTCCGTGAGGACCTTGCTGACCAGGAACGGGAGGTGAAAACATCTGAAATTAAATTACCATCTTGTACAAGTACATAAAATAAAACATATAAAGTTTATAAATATTTTTTTCATTTTGGCAAGGTTTTTAATTTTATTATCCAATGCTTATAGAAGGTTGAGGTATGTTGGGTATGGCTAAGCCACATTGCTTTTGTATACTAACTGTGACTGTAACCAGATATTTGTTCAGCTCATACACCATAGGCCACATTTCAGATAACAAGCACAGCAATGGAAACAGAAGTGCTTCACTCCAATTATTCAATGGCGGATAAGGTCTTCGCCAAAAACATTTTTTATTTTTTTACATCTCCTAAATGGAATAAATACCAAGGAGCAAATAATAGTAAGGAAATAATATATCCAACAGTTTTAAAATATAATGAATATAATATTGTTCCTCAAATTATTCCTACGATTTGTATTTTCTAAAATGAAATATTAGCACATTTCAGCTTTGAAAATAGTAGTTTTCTTAAAGATTATACTTGTATGTTGTCACTGCAGGTAAAAATCCCAGTATAACCAATTCAATGCATAAAAATAAAAATAAACTTGTTAGTTTGTATTGGGTTTTTAGAGCCAATTTCAATATTATATATCACGGTTTGTTAGATTGGGTCAGGAGGAACATCTGTAGCGCTGAATGTTTACTGTGAAAACCAGCTTGTACTAACAGACCAATGATGATAACTGCAATGGCATGGTACATCTATCATCCTATCACGATTCCTTCGGATAAAAATAAAATAAACTTGGTCATTCATTTTCTTTGGTAATCGTGATTGACAGTCATAATATCCATTTCGGTGACCCGCAGTTGTAGCGTGTTATGCGCCAATTAAAATGTCATGGGCCATACTGGTGTATAGGGTAAGTTCCAATGTGCAGACAATCGGTACAACTTGGAAATACGCAAAGTAAATATCAACTCGGCCAGAAAATCAGGTTGTCCGATCGGACAAGCTTGTAACAGTATTGGCTTGTCCGAATGCAACTTTCAGTTGTCCCGGACAATCGGACAGCCGTTGAAAATCGCCCAATCTTCACATGTTACAATAGTCATGTATCTAGCCATTCTTTCGATAATCTTGTAAATTTCCAAAACATTTCAATTTTATTTAACAAAAAGTTCATTTTTAGTAGACATACCAAGTTGCAAGCTTCAACGATGCTTCCAAGTTTCATTCAACCTGCATAGTGTACCCACTTATAATTTACATTAAAATTATATCTTTTCAATAACCATCTTTTCGATTCCTCTGGGAATGGGGAAACATAAGGAATGGTAATCTAAATTGACACCGCATTCTTCTAATGGATATTTCAGTTGAAACATTCCATTCCCTCCAGTGTCTAATGTACAACATCATTAGCTTTATCTTCATTAATTTCATCATCAGACTCTAATGGGACTCCATCATAATTCATTTATTACATAGCAGAAATATTACTTAATGATTTTTCAGTTTTCTTCCACACGAAGACGCGATTCCGCAATAAATGTCAATAACATTGGCTATGATAAAATGGCCATCACCGGCGGTCGTTACGAAAATACAACCCAGCGAAGAATGTTGATTACGCTGTTTTACACGATTGAACTCTAAACCTCTCTATAATCACAATTTCAATTATCGTCATTCAATACAATGAAACAAAATAATTTTAAGATTACCAGATCTCTATTTTCTAGTCGGGAATCAATTAGTTCTCCGCCGTTCACTTCCATAAACTGTATCCAACGGTCGGAGTAATTGCGGTTACCAGTCATTGATCTCCCTATTCTGTTCACCGTTCTCCCATTCCATTCAGCGTTCTCGCTTACAGGCGGATTTCGCGATTAGCAGTGTTGTCAATCCAGCCAATAAATATCCTTGATCCAAAACTAGGCTAACAAAGCTAAACCCATTGGGCTAATCTGTGAGGAAGTCTTTTTCTTGGAATAAAATTGTAAACAAAGTGAGATAGTGAATATGGAGTTTAATTTCGCTGCGGCAATCTTTCACCCATTTGCATAAACAAAGCACAGAATTTAGCATAAATTGTACATGATGTATGGAAATGATCAGGAAAAATAAGATTATTATTATATATTTAGCATGTTTGCAATGATAGCTATAATCCTAGAACACAGAGTATGATATCTATGCCCAAAGAGACAAATTGTTCCCAACTAAGAAAAACTATCTAGATGATGAATGCTGAGAAACAGTTCATCAATGAGTTGTGAGTGACATCGGGTAACATAACATACTATTGTGAGAAGTAGAGCAGCCATACCACCTGCAATCACTACCAACTTGCCAAGTACCGTAAGCACACAAACTCGATTTAGGAAAATCACCTGTCCTGCATTGGGAACTGCCCATAGGCGATATCAGAATAATTCTTGTCCTTTATTGACATTTCACATTCAGACACATGAATCAAACATGAATCAAACTTAATATCAGTATTAACAAATCTTATATTTATAAAAGCAACGATAAACAGAAATTTGAAAATGTTTTAAAGGAACAGTACTGAATAGTAGTGAAACCAATTTTCACGGAAGTTATTTTTGAAAAACAACCATTACGTATTCTTAAATATAAATTCAACCAAGTTGTTAAAAAAATGGCTTATAAATTCACACTATCTAAAATTGCATATCTAACATTTTACACTCAATTAATTTCTCCTAATCTTCAAAATGTTGATAATGGACCTTGAAATTCAAATAGAAGTCTATGTTTTCTTTTATTTCACACCCAGAAAGCAAATCAAAGAAATATGACAGCGGTTCAAGTGTGCCATTGTTGCCAAGGCAAGTACATTTCTCCCTCACAATGAGAGTTACCAAGACAACCCACTCTGCATTGAAGACATGAGAACAAGCCAAAGCTTTGCCTGGATTACCACAGTTCTTACACAAGTTTGGAGAGTGTTCTTGACACATACCAGCAGACCATACCCCCAGATTCAAGCCATGAATGACCCCTAGGACCCCTGTTCCAATGTAAACAAAAACACTATCCGGCCAGCTTGGATAAATCCCTATACCCACCCAGGTTCTGGAGGACGATAATTCATCTAATGTTCTGCAAGGAATCTGGCATATGATAGCCAAATGTAACCTCATAGCCAAATGTAACCTCATAGCCAAATGTAACCTCATAGCCAAATGTAACCATAGCCAAATGTAACCATAGCCAAATGTAACCATAACCAAAAATAATGATGTTTGCTTAATTGGGGTTTAGAGTCAATTTCTATATTCTTTCACTAATAATAGCATACAGATAAAGTTTTCAATATTCTTGAAATACCAGAATAACATTAACAGCACACACCCATAATTAATTATCATTTTTCTTAACAGATGCAAAAACAAAGTTTAATATATATAAAAAATAATTAATGATATATAAAACAAATATTGAAAGTTCATTCTCTGTTGCTTGTAGAACGTTGGACTTCGGAGCCAAAGGTTCCAGGTTCAAATCCCGTCCCGGGGGACCCCCTGCATCGAAAGTTACCTTTCTGACGCGATATTGATAGGTTGAACTGTATGTAGAGTGGCAATGCAGTTATCATCCTTGGTCTTGTCAGTACCAGCCGGTGCTCGCAGGTTTACTGCAGCTATGTTGCACGAAACTGACAAGTCGTGATATTAATGAAAGATTCTAGAAAGCGACTTTAAACCCCAATTCAAATAAATAAATAAATTAAAATCTATGTTGCTTGGCAACAACGTAAGACATACTGTTCCATATTATTTATTAATAATCAGAAACACAAGTTCACTGTATTTATTATTAATTGAATGAATGAATGAATGAATAAGTGCTTACGTCATAGTGGGAATATTTCAACCATACGTTACGAGCAAACAAACGTGAATATTAGAATCTATTTATTTCATTATTTACCTTGTAAATTGTAAATTCCCTGCATATTTTATTTGTAAATATGCAACTCACTAACTTCCTTTCATCTCCCTTCATACAAACTTGAAGTACAAAATCGAACACAGCGAAGATTAAATAATCAATAGACTAGAAATAATGACCAAAATATTGTAAGTAACAAAGTCTGAAACCAATATGGACCAAGAGAATGCATTGATTTTAAACTATTTCTTCCGTTCTCCAAAATAAATCTTGCGTCACCAAATAATTACACCATTGAATTAATTCCACGCTTTTTTTCATCAATATCTATCTGCGATATGTCAGTCAACTTCATAATTTATAACTCTATCCCAGATAAGCCAACTGGGTTTGCAATGTGTAATGCAAGTAAAGCATACTCCAAAATATTAATCGAGGACCAGGCCCCAAGATTACGAATCTTTCCAAGTACGATTTCATACTCAAACTCAAAATTTACATGACGTTTTGTGAACAAAACTCTTTAAGAGCATGAAATCGTACTCAGAAAAGTTTCGTAATCTCGGAGCCAGTTGCCAGTTGCCTTTTATTATTTTAAAAACTAGGAATTCCAAAACATCTTCAGGTGCCAGGTACTCTTCAAGGACTTGCAGATGTATTGGAAGAAAAATTGCATCTGATTCTTCAAGCTGAGTGAGTCAAAATGGAGTTTAAACGTCGCTGCAGGAATCTTTCACCCATTTGTGATGAGTTCAAGCCGAGTTCCGAAATTTGACAGAAAGCTTTGCTAGAAAATTATTATAGCACATGCCCACGTCTTCCTACCGGGTACCCATTCTCTGCCGGGTGAGCATACCTTTTCAGGGTACCCATTCTCTGCTGGGTGAACCAACATTTTCAAACTAAGTCATTTGCCCAAGGTTAAACACACATTTTTCAACTTGTGTTACAGTGTTCGTCGGGAATTAATCTAAAATACTCTCAGGTTCTAGGTCACCCATCTACGAACCAGCTGTGCATGATCATGCTTCACTTTATCCTGAGCGGTCGGTCATTCAAAGCATGAGGCCATGTGCCGTGCATTAAATGGTACAAGCATGTAGACTAAAACTCCTAACTTGTCTATCAACACAGCTGCACCATTGACGACTACATGATCAGACCACTACATGATCACACACGTAACACACAAACAGTAACCCGATTCATGCTAAATACTACTGTCTTTCCAGCTCAGGAGAGATATGATAAAGCCACACCTGGTTTGGCTGTATCTGTATTGACCATCACTGAGCAAACATACTAGACTTTCTCATAGCCATTCAGTTTGAAACGATTAATATCACTCTTCAATACTCTTGTCATTCCAGATAGCCTTGTTGGATTTATAACGTGTTAGGAATTATTCCGGATGAAAAATCTCCTTTAAAGTCCTTTAAAGTAACTCAGGATACAGTTTCTTCCCGACCCCATTCAAATATCATGCTCTTTTGTCAGCAGAAGTTATCACGATTGTCACAGCTATATCATGCACAAAATGTCATGAATAAAATGCCAACACAAATCACAGTTTATAGCGCAGTCGTAAATCACAGTTTTAACGTTAATAAATAAATAAAGATAAATAGTAAGAAAAATTACATTTAATTTCATAATTCACTTAATGTCAGCACAGTTCAAGTAAAAATGAGCTCATTAGATTAAAAAATAACACATCAGTTTGACTTATTACACGTTATGTCACACAATGTACTGTAAATCGTGAAATTAATGCGTCACTAATTTAATGCGACCTTTAGATTTTAGATGTAAATGCTACACCAATAAAATGCGAACGACCATGTATCCATACATGTTTTCCTCCGAGCCTTACCTTTAACGCGCAGCAATTAAATGCGACATACGGCGGTCGCATTTTTCGCATTAATATTCTGCTCGCGTTAATTTCATGATTTACAGTAATTGCTCTTCAGAGTTCAACGATATATGATCATTGTACATAAAAATATACCTGTACATCCATATTACTGAATTTTCTTTCATCAAAAGGGGTGATGTTGACGAGTGTTCTGTCCTAGAGTTTGACGAGTTACAAAAATTGTGATAATGGAAGTAAGATGGAAGGACGTAACCAATAATAATAATCAAAATGTACAAGCTAAAGTTTACTCATTGTGCTGGTCAATGCAGAATATCTCACTCACTTTCCATCTCGACTCCCTGAGAATCATACAACCTAAGCTGTGGTAAAAACAGAACAGAGGTATTGCCAAAAAAATATAAATAAATATAGATTATTGTTTATATATTCCATAATAAATAGATTATTTTTCTTTGGACACACGTTTTTCTTCCTCCTTTTATTTTATTGACACTGCAGATGCACAAATCATAAATGGCTGGCAACAATGCAGAATAAATTGCTTGGAGAACTCTTGATGTCAATAAATTATATACAAGTATTTTGCACTTCTGCACATACAATGACCTATGTTTGCCTACTGTGTATTGACGTATACATGAATCATCTACCACTAATAATAATCTAAAATAATAATCACCTCCACCATGTTAACATCATAGCGAGTGAATTCCAAACTAATCTCGCTCCAGGAATTTGTCATCCACATTTCACGATATCAAATTAAATATACTTGAATCCTGCACAATAGGTCAAACATTATGCAAATTTGAACATTATGCAATGAAATGTTGACCCTCGATAAAGTCGGTTGATGGGATTACATCCTGTTTTCCATACATACAATTCCCCTCCCCTCCCCCCCATTTCCCATCCCCTAAAACCACTGCCACCTCCACCACCAATATAAATATGCACACCTGCGAAAGTGGGTCACACGTAGGGCTGACCTGTGGCAAGCAGGCAAAGTCAATATCCCTACGCACCTCTTCACTCACGGACTATCTTGCATCCAGGCCAACACTTCACGCATTTAATCACAAAAACTGTCATCGTATCAGATTTTTAGTGCCATTTTAGATTTCGGTATCGGTAAAACTTTCAGGAATAAATTTACTTCTTGTTTGTCTATGATCAAGACGAAAATTAAATGGCACGTTCCTGAAGTTCTTTTACCGTTTTTTCTTTCTTTTGGTCTTCATATGAATTACATTTCATCAAGATTTGTTTTCGAGTTGTTATTAATTGGACCAATTCCTTTTCAATTGACGTCAACCAAATTTTAACTTAATGTTGCCATTCCAACAGTTATACTATATTAGATTAAGTTACACTATTTGGTTTGGAAAAATGTATTATAAAATATCTATAACAGGGTTAGAAGTTAATGCAAAAATTTACAACTTTGAACAAGCCAACGAGCTAGTAAGTCAAATAAGAAGAGAGATATCCCTAAAAAGATACTCGCCCATAACAAAATAAGGTCGCCACAGGCCACCGGGTGAGTGGGAGAGTAAGAAAGAGAGAGAAGAAAGAGAGAAGATGAGTAGTCATGCATCAGCACACAAATGTACCTTGCTGTACTAAGTACGACCAGTTAAATCATGATTTTTAGGAATACTCGATTTAAAAAAACTTGTTACATAATTTATTTATAATTCCTGATTGGGCCCACAGTTCCTGCTACTAAATGTGACAAGTTTGAGCCAGGCACTCACCACCTCCCTCTCCTTGGCCCCC
>JAUTBV010117277.1:0-29628 GCA_032361325.1 Lepetodrilus fucensis
AAGTTGGAGTGGCTTGGAGATTAGGTAAATAACACACCAATCCCATTGTAATAATCGGAAACAGTTTACGTTTTTGTGAGTATCCAAACCAAATTATTTATTATTGTAGTGAATGACCTGATTTCAATGCTGGGGTGGTGAATAGTGTGACTGAGCGTGTGTGTGTGTGTGTGTGTATGGGTGTGTGTGTGTGGGTGTGTGTGTGTGTGTGTGTGTGTGTTAGTGTGGGTGGGTGTGTGTGAGTGTGTGTGGGTGGGTGGGTGGGTGTATGCATATGTGTGTGTGTGTGTGTATGGGTGTGTATGGGTGTGTGGGTGTGGGTGTGTGGGTGTATGCATGCGTTCTGGTCAGATGGAGATGATGCTAGTCTTGATCATTTGATTCTGCAGCTTATTATTGATCTATGAAAGTTTTGCTCCAAGAGGAAATTCTGGAAATGTTTTCCACTCATCATCATTTACCCAGGAAACAGTTATAGTCTAATAATCGAGTGAAACTATCTTCACATTTTTAACTTTGTTTTTCTTTTCTTGTTGCCATCATTAACATGAACACATTTCATACGAGTTACTCTTCATGAAGAATGTGAACAATGACAGACAAGGGACAAATGGGGAAATAAACCAGAGAAATGCTTTTAGTGTATTGAAGAAGAAAGTAAGAGACAGATACAACAGACATCTTTGCAAAGAGATGTGTCCAAATGAAGCTAATAACATAGCACTTACTATCTCCTACTTTCACTTTCAGTTTGAATGTCTAGACATCTTGGACAATGTTTGTTTATGACAGAAAAGAGGGATTACTTTGGTTGAATAACTGAAATATTTGTGGCTTGACCGTCTCGGACAATAACTTGGAAAATATGATAGAATGTTAACTAGATGTCTTGGCTTCCAGACTCATTACCAAGAGACTTTCTTATCAAAATGAGTTTCCATACATATCATCGTCTTCAAATGGTTTTGACATATTTATCTTAAGAGTTGGTAAGTGTTATAAAAATTAATTAAATTTGGAGTGTGAAGACCGAAGAAAAAAATATATACAACAAACCAATCAAAAGAAACTTCAACAAGTAACTGAAGTGTGGGTAATGTGGTAATCTACTTCAGAAGTTCACAGACATTGCAGCTCAAGCATCACAGTCTGGTTAGTGGGATCCCTGTGGGATTCGAACCCAAACCATTGGTTTTGTAGTTCAACGTGCAATCCACTCTGCCCATAATGACTACACTGACAGCACTTAATACGATTCACAAACCTCTGAGGGATATCATCACACCCACACATCAATGTGTCAGGCATGTGTGATCAGTTTGCCGCAGATATCCTCTAAACTGTGACATGAATTGAAGGAACGGTTTTGATTCAATAATATGTCCCCACAAAGCCTCGCTTTGTCAATGTTCGGATAAATTCAGAAATGAGGTGAAAAACTGCAGACACTTTGTAAAATATAATTGCTTCTCCCAGGAGGATTTCCCTCCCTTCTTGCTGGTTCTCAGCTCCCTCTAGTGTTGTAAGTAAATTAGATTTACATTTTCCCCGGAATTAACACTGGTTCGATTTCCATGTCCGTTTTTATTTTCAAAGAGCAAACGCATACATTCTTAGTATGATCCTCTTCAGATGATAATATTTAATTAAAAACAAACAAAATAATGTGGAAGCAAGCAACGTTCTCACTCTCTCTGATGAATTATACATAATCTATGAAGATTAAAGACCACGGACTAATATTGTACAGTATCTGGATCTAGGTCAATTTATGTCTAAAAATATTGGCATCTTCATCATAAACTCCCTGAACAGAGTCCAGTAGGCAATCATACAAAACTCCAGTAGGCAATCATACAAAACTCCAGTTTTGCATATTCCACTAGGCAATCTTACGAGTAAAATTGCTGAAAAGAATATCATTTCCTCCAGCAGATCTCTACTATACCCAGCTTATCTGGAGTCTGAGCCTTCTCATCACTTCAGATCCCAGTTAGTACAAAGTTAAAGCATTGAGCTGTGGTGGCCAATTCTGGTCACTTCATACTGTCATCCTAGCATAAGTTCTCAGACGAGTTGTGGTGGGTGAGTGAATATGGAGTTTAACGTCGCTGCGGGAATCTTTCACACATTTGCGACGAGACAAGTTGTGGGTTTGAGATCATGATAACACAATGCACCATTACAAGAACACATGTTGATGCATTGTGTTGCCAATTCTGGTGACTTCATACTGTTATCCTCGCATTTCTCAGACCAGTTGTGAGTTTGAGAATATGACAACACAATGCACCAATAGAAGAACACATGTTGATGCATTGTGTTGCCAATTCTGGTGACTTCATACTGTTATCCTAGCATTTCTCAGACCAGTTGTGGGTTTGAGAATATGACAACACAATGCACCAATACAAGAACACATGTTGATGCATTGTGTCACTTCATACTGTCAAGCATACCCAGCTTATCTGGAGTCTTGAGCCCTCCAGTTACTCCAGATCCCAGTTAGTACAAAGTTAAAGCATTGATCTGTGGTGGCCAATTTTGGTAACTTCATACTGCCATCCTAGCATAACTTCTCTGCCGAGTTGTGGGTTGGAGATTGTGACAACACAATGCACCAATACAAGAACACATGCATTGTGTTGCCAATTCTGGTGACTTTCATACTGATATCCTTGCGCATGTTGTGGTTTTAAGAGCATGCCAACATAATGTGCCAATACAAGAAAACATGTTGGCACATTATGTTGCCAATTCTTGTCACTTAATGCTGTCATCGTGGCATATTATGTCCACAGACAAGTTTTGGGTTGGAGATCATGACCACACAATGCAGAAACACAAGAACACATCTTGGTGCATTGTGTAGTCTGGTCACTTCATATTGTAATCTTGGCATAATGTTCTCAGACCAGTTGTGGGTTTGAGATCATGATAACACAATGCACCTATACAAGAACACATGTTGGTACAATGTGTACTAATTCTAGTCACTTCAATCTGTCATCTTGGGATATGTTCTCAAACAAGTTGCGGATTCGAGAGCATATAAACACAATGCACCAACACAAGAAAACATGTTGGTGCATTGTGTCCTTCAAACAAGATGTGGGTTTGAGATCATGACAACAAAATGTACCTACACGAAAGTACACAATGTTATAGAGTTTAACACCACTGTGAGAATTTGTCAACAAAATGACAACAAAATGTACCTACATGAAAGTACACAATGCATTGTTGCTAATTCCTGTCATCATGGGACATGTAATCAAACTAGTGGTAGGTTTGAGATCATGACAACACAATGCACCAACATAAGAACACATGTTGTGTTTCCCATTCATGTCACCTCATATTGTCATCCTAGCACGTCCACAGACAAATTGTGGGTTTGACAACATAATGCAAGAACATATTGGTGCATTGTGTTGCCAATTCTGGTCACTTCATGCTGTCATCCTGGCACATGTTCTGAAGCCAGTTATGAGCACAGTGCACCAACACAAATCCATATGTTGTTGCACTGTGCTTCCAAATCCTGTCACTTCATACTGTCATCCTGGCACATGTTCTAAATTCAATCAGAGATTCCGTAAAGAACAGTGCTTGATCCAGCAAAGAGGGTTACAACATCAATCAGTACCAACCTTCTGCTTAAGCTGAGATTTCTGGAACGTCTCGAGGTTCTTGTAGCTATTGCCACCTTTCATTTGTTCTATTGCCAGCAGAATGTCTTCATCAGAGCTATCCACTCCTCTCGAATGCTTGCTTTTCCTTCTGAACACCGGACTTAAATGTCGACATTTGCCTTTCAATATTTCGTCCCTCAATTTTCTCGTAGGCGAGTCCATTTTTCTCACGGGAGATGCAGGTAGGGAAGCACTGTGCAGAATCTCGATATCACCACCGTTCATCAAGTTTGTCTCCTTGAACATGGAACGGCCGACACCGTTGATGCCCCGATCAACCGAGCCGTGCCCGATGTTCTGAACGTCCTCAAACATCTCCATCGGAGGAGGCACGTCTTCGACGGCTTCCGACATATCACAGCCGTTTCTCTCCGAGAAGGATTGTTGCACTGCATTGGGATCCTTGGAGGGATCAAAGCCCACGGATCCCTGTTGAGCAAGATACAGCCGGCGCTGCAAGTCCACAATGGCGGGCGCAGTTGGACTGCAATCCCCGACCAGATTGTTCTCGAACGGAAGCTCAGTGTTTTCGGGCGTTTCCTCGTCAATGTACTTAATGGCCTCGCTGGCCGGGTCCGCCCAACGAGGCGTCGCGTTTCTCGGACGGACATCGGTCGGGACAACGGTTTCGGAGTCCGCAGAACTCGGACTTACCCGTGATACTGCCGTTGGGGGCAGGGGGGTCTCGGCCGAACTGAGCACCACTCCCGCCGCCCCTGTCTGACTCTGCTGCACACTGGACGTCTTGACCACACAAGCACTGGCACCGAACTGGCTGCCTCGCTTCACCTTCGGACGCGCGCCCTGGTTGGCATAGATCTCCTTGACCCCGCTTCCGTCGGAACCTCCACCTCCGCCGCCTCCTCCGACGTTTTCCAGTCGGAACGCTATCGTGTTGTGGTTGACGCCATTGCGGATGGGTGACAGGGACCGGGACCGGATGCTGCCGGAGTGGGAGAGTCTACTGGGCAGGAACATGGCACTGGGATTAGGGGCGTCACTGTGGCCGTTGAATGCCGCCGCCAGCTCATTGCCGTCGCCCCGGTCTGTCCTGGCGGGCTGCACGTCCACCGAGATCTGGTTGGCCGGTTGGAGGTCGGGGAGCACAGGGTACTTCTTCACCAGGTCACAGATGATGTCATTCTCCAGTCCATCACTCGTGGCTGGAAAAGACAAATTTCTGGGTACAAGTCTTGCTTTTTGAAGATTAATGAAAATTACAATTACAATCTGCAATTTTAATACAGTTAATTACATAGAGTGAATTATCATTTAATGTCACTGGTGGTAGTATTTCAACCATGTGTAGCAAAAACAAGTTGAATTGAAATAAAAATGGTTAAGTTACTGTGATGCAAATATTGATGAAATGATGTTTAATAGCAGCAATAATAAAGACGATTAGAACTGTGTACTTAATTGTAAAATGTACTGTATAGGCCTGAAATGGCCAGTAGTATGGAAAATCAAATGATTCAATAATGCTGATTACCAATAAGGCAATTGTATCTCTGAATGGTGCCAAATTGATGCATTTACTTTACTATTTGTATTGTACAGTACACACAGAGAACTGATGGTCTGAAGGAAGTGCAGAAATCTCCCAGTTAACTTTACAAACAACAGCCCAGTATAACACCCCTGCTACAACTAGACATGACACACTATTGAGACATCAATGAATAAGACAAACAGCATGCAATAGTGACAACTAGTGACAAATTGTCTATCACAGACCATGAGGACATGAGGACAGTATCACTGTGAGAATTTTTCACCCATTTGCAACGATATGAGAGCCTTGAGAAATGATACCCAAAACACATGACATTACACATAATAACATAAAAGTTAAATTCTCTTTCATGGTACACAAGAGAGTGCTTGAGTAAGCTATTGTTTTACATTGTAGCGGGAACCTTTCACCCATATGCAACAAGTCCACCACAGGAAAAATAGTTAGGTATCCTGTTCCATGAGTTGTTAGGATCCTGGCAGGACACTTTCACCTTGGATGTCCTGGTCCCGAGATTACGAAACCTTTTGAGGACGATTTCACGCTCAAACGTATATGGGGATTTGTGAACCAACCTTTGAGTTGAGCTCAGAATCTCGGAGACAAGGTGTATTTTTTAGCATCAACGTTAGCTGTCCTGGCCCGGATACCTAACAGGACACCTAAATAAATTGCTGCGAGTAATAAAAAGGTTCTCTGCTTCTACTGGCTACCCATCCATCTACAGAATCATGCCGTAGTAGTGGTTGACCTACACTTACAGGACGAGTCGTCGTCTTCGCTCATGCCCGCGGGGGTAAAGTTGGGGTCGCGGGACAACTGCTGCCGACTGCCGGTGACCTCGCACAGCGTGATGGTCATCTGGCGAGGTTGCAGGTGCAGCAGACTAGTCTTGTAGACCACGTGGCCCAGCATCTCCGGCAGATACAGCGCACAGCCCAGCAGCTGGAACTTGGTGCCCCAGATGTTAGACGTCACCTCCACTAGCTTGCAGCTCTGAAATACAAAATGATATAAGTGAACTGAATGTTAGTGTATAGGAGTTACGACTCTCATAGTGCAATGATCATTTTGTGGAACAGTCCCCTGAAATATAGAATAATAGATTAGCTTGCAGCCCTGTAAGACAAACGAAGAACAAATACTAGATTCTGTTGACCTGCATCAGTGTTAGTCACAGCTTCTGATATACGTAATAAGCAAGGCATACTAGTGTTAAATGGGTGCTAGGGACTTCTGATATCATGTAATAACTTTCTGAAAGAGAACTTGGTATACAATAAAGACCAATGAGGTGGACTACCCTTTCAGACAATATACGGTATATCATAAATAAAAGATAGATAATTCTGTGAGTGTACTGACCTGCTTCTTGCTATTATATATGTCAGTTTTAGCACACAAAATAATATTAATAAATTAATATTATACTTTAGTCTTAATCATTTCTGACCATCTAAGCCAACAGGAACATCATGTAGTAATGTACCATAAATTTCCAAATTAATTTAGGATGGTCTGTGCTAAGGAATCTCTTGCACAGACCTCCAAGCTTCATTCCTGTCCTACTTGGCCATAGAAACCAACTTTAAAACTTACACGCCCAAATAGTGATACAAATAACAAATGTTATGAATTTCTTACTAGTCCTTAGGATACCGTTCGCATTGGAAGAAATGGCCATGGCTAGTGTTAATTTCTATCCCTGCCTACTACATAGCACATGATCAATACACCAGCAATATTGTAAATCCTGAGAAAACCTTTCAGGCTCAGTCCATAGAAAGAGATAAGATCTTGAATAACAAAATCTGAACTTTGGCACATTGGCAAAATGGAAGAGGATGGAATGTAATTTCCACATTGTGTGTTTTGTCCCGGTAGACTTGCTTCACCGGTGTAATCCTTATCTTAGATCTGGGCTGTCGGCAGTCCAGCCATGAGATACTGTCTGCGATCCAGCCGTGAGTTACTGTCTGCGGTTCAGCCATGAGTTACTGTCGGCGGTGGGGAACTGATGGTATCCGGGCAGACTGGCATTCAGAGATATCAGACCATTGTAGATAGAAGTAGCCCAAATTGCAATGGACTTTTGCAGTATGATTGGATCATCACATTACTTGAATAAACTAGGCCATGGTGCTACGATGCATCTCGGCTGAAGTGTACAGAGAAGTGCCACAGTTGCAATGGACTTTATCAGTATGGTTCGGGATCATCACATGGTGGTCTTGCTGGACTATCGTAGGTCATGGTGTCTCAGTTTACTGCCTCTACCCAGAGATATCAGATCGTTGAACAGGGGAAACAAATTAATTATCATGGATTGTGTGGTTTAGCATCATCACATTTCTGGAATAAACCAGGTCATGTTGCTACAATATGTCTCTGATTTGGTTTGTTGTGTTGATTTGGGGTTTAAAGCCACTTTCAAGATTGTTTTCACTCACATTGTGAAATAGTATACTGATCCTTAGCCAACCTGTCCTTGCCTCACCCCTTTAATGCTGAGCACCAAGCAAGGGAACAACAACTACAATCTTTTAACACCTTTTGGTATGACGCAACCGAAAATCCAACCTGCAACCTTCCGCACTCCAGGCCAATGCTCTAACCATTACACCACTGAGCATCCTCTCAAGATTTGGAGAAGTACCCCCAATTTACAGTGGACTTCATCAGTGCTATTGAATCATTATCTTTGCTAAGCTAAAACAGGCCATGGTGCTACAATGTGTCTCAGATTTGGAGAAGTGCCCCTATTTACAGTGGACTTCATCAGTGCTATTGGATCATCATCATTTCTAAGCTAAAACAGGCCATGGTGTTGCACAAGATTTTGAGAAGTGCTCCAATTTATAATAGACATTACTATTGGATCAACATGGTCATGGTGCTGCAAGTTTCAGCTCACTGTCTCAATCCATACTGCAACAGGTGGCTCAGCCCTTGACTAAGACAGTTCCTTTATATATCATACTAAATGGATTTGGAAAGATTCTACCATGTACCATTGGTCGCTTTTACCTTGATTTTCCAATTCATACACAAAGATTATGAAACCTTTGAGTACGATTTCAATAATCAACTTTAATTTTATATGAGGATTTATGAACAAAACTTTGAGTTGAACATGAAAGTTTTCTAATCTCTAGTCTGGATCAATGTTTCAGACCTCTCCACCACCATTTTCCACGATCACCCCACCTTTATTTATCCTCCAACCAAGACCTTTTTCAGCTTGGACCGAGGAAACGACCATCCTCTCCATTACATTTGAATTGTGTATATATTTTTTTTCCTACAGATCAGATTCTGTTAATTAATTTACCTCATTAACAGAAAAGCTTAGAAAAAAACCTGAGACATCGCTTTCCAATCACTTTCACTTCCTCCCAGATCTATAATAATCAATCACAAAGAGGAGCAACATTGGCTCCATCAGCGATGAAGGACAAGTTCAAATTGAGGAGGATAGAGAGGCTTTGTGGTGAAACCGCAGTCCCTGTCCATTCCATCAGTTGAAAGATTAAATGAAATCGCTTCCTGCCAAGACAATGTTCTCCTCAGACAATAATCGGAGACTGGCCGTCTCAATTCGGCCCGTACAACTGCCAGCAGCTCTCGTAGAAAACCACAGATAATGCCTTATGTGTGTACGAGGGGAAACGGAGACCTGAGATGGAATCAGTAAGCAAGTTTAGCTCCTCAATAGACAAATCCCCTTTTCGCACACATCGCTACGATGATGGGGCAATTCCCCATCACTTTAACCATGTACTATCTGGCAGACAACTAATTTCAATACACTTGACTTGGGATGCTAGCTAAATAGCCATGCTGATGTTCCTTCAGTGGGGGGCAATGGGGTTGGGGGAGGCGCTCTGGAGGAGAGAAATATACTGGTTTTGTGATAAATACCACAAATCGTCCTCAGAATACGAGCTCGTTCCATTGTTTGGCATGGTGTGGGCTGCTGATATTGCTGATGGGATCCACTGATAAGACAACGGCTAATGCCACTAAAGCTCAGAAATGGCATTAGGCATTAGGGTACTTCCCCATTTATGGGAGATTTGCCTGCAGAATCTAATGATGTGGATTTTGCTTGGTCTAATAAAGGAAATATATCAAGAAAACAGGTTAGGGGGACATGTTTAATGATGCTTTTTTCTTCAAATAGCCTAGAAGTGTAAAAGGTTACATGGTTCAATACAGCAGTGTTCTTCTACAACAGTACATTCTTGAAATTATTCTAAAGTAAGTACAACACTCAATCTGCTCACCAAAATCTATTAGCTACAGCCTCTAACTACGGACTTCTGTCAGGTTTAATTTTAACCACATACAATGGAAGTTAAATCCCATCATTTATCTTGACTAAAATAGAAATTGTTGTCCAAAATGGACGTGGGAAGTTCTGGACTGAAAATATACAATTCTACAGATGGCAGATGTACCAACAAGTTTTCATCAATGAAATACAAACCAACCACTGACCAGTTTTGATCATTGATAGACATACCAACCAGTTTTTATCTATGAGATAGACATATCAACAGGTTTTGGTCAATGAAATGGTTGTGATCAATGAGATAGACATACCAATAAGTTTTTATCTATGAGATAGACATATCAACAGGTTTTGGTCAATGAAATGGTTGTGATCAATGAGATAGACATATCAACCAGTTTATGTCAAATATTCCCGCTGCGATGTAAATTACTAATTCAATAAAAAGAACATGTATAATTTCAGATAATGGATACCACCTTTCTAGTTCAATGGATTATTTTAATAATCTGTATTTGATTTCATCCAAGAATGAACTAATTTAACAAACTAGTCCCTATACAAACCATAAGGGACAATGCTTGAGAAGGCCAATACAGAAATTCAGACACAAAACTGTGATCCAATGGTTGGGAATAGAAACCTTAGTGGAGACTTCAATCCCTACAGACTGTGCCTTCATTGTTGAGTAAGTAACCCATCACGGCAGTGATATCCAACTATTTAGCCACCAGCCTGCTGGAAATATTAGCAGAGACTTAGCACGAAAATGAGTTGCAAGTTACGAGCTGGTAATAATAGCCTTTGTGTCTTGCGGTGAGTTTTCATACAACAGTTCGACGAAGCAACACAGATATTATATGCCAGTGTCAAACCCCTTGTCAAGCCGAACAACCTGCGCCCGAGACGAAAAGGCCAATCACTGTCATCATACCATAAGACAAAAGAGCCGGGCGATTACTGTATTGTCAAGATATTATACACCCTTGATAGGGGATTTGCAATCGTGATCCGTGTATATTAGTCGTAAAAACGGCCCCCAGAACCGCAGAGCCTTCCAGCGTCTCGTCAAATTGTCCCGAGCTTGACTGCAAGAGCCCTGTGGGATGCAACACATCCAAGCGTTTATTTACTTTTAAAAGTATCGTGCTTGACAAGGAAACATTAACATTGACCAGAGCTGGCAGGATGACATCAATACGCGGAGATGGCGAGAAAAAGAATTCATTATGCCGTGGATCTGTGTTTCCGCGCAGGTTCGAAAATCCTCTGTAATCCTCACAAGAACGGCAAAATCTATTTAGCTGTAATTTTGGTGCTAAAACTGACGAGGAAACGTGTCAGGACTTTCTAGGATGCTGCGACGACCTGTGTCAAATACTGCATGTGACATGAGTGATGTACTTTGCCAACAGTAGCTAATGTCCATATTAGTGTGTGACATAATGTCCTTTCTAGTGTTGTATATGTGTCAGTCTGAAACTACAGTGTCAGAACCTCTGGGAATTACATCAGAATGACATCATACATGCATACCAATGTGGACATTTGCTAGGACATCAGACTCATGTCACATATGTACTGCACTATAAAGGACATTAGACGTATGTCACATAGTCACAGCACTAGAAAGGACATTAGATGTATGTCACATAGTCATAGCACTAGAAAGGACATTAGACATGTCACAGCACTAGAAAGGACATTAGATGTATGTCACACAGTCACAGCACTAGAAAGGACATTAGATGTATGTCACACAGTCACAGCACTAGAAAGGACATTAGATGTATGTCACATAGTCATAGCACTAGAAAGGACATTAGATGTATGTCACACAGTCACAACACTAGAAAGGACATTAGATGTATGTCACACAGTCACAGCACTAGAAAGGACATTAGATGTATGTCACATAGTCACAGCACTAGAAAGGACATTAGATGTATGTCACACAGTCACAACACTAGAAAGGACATTAGACATACACAATCACACAGCAGGAACACAATATATGTTAACAGTGTATGTCAGCAGAGTGTTACTCATAATCCAGCAAATTGGGTTCGAATTCCAGGATCGGCTTGGTCATCTGTTACACACATTTGACCAAATTGATATTTGAATAAGCCTGCTAAAATAAGCATCTAGCATTCACACGGTACCAAATCAGAAAAAAAGAAAGATGCAATGAAGATCGAAAAAAATCAGAATAATTGAAAATTAACCTATGTGATAACAAGATTCTAAAATTTCATTTAAAAAAATACTTCCACAGAAATCTATTCTATAATTGAAAAATATCAAGATCATGCCAGTTAATGTGGTAAATGCATTAACTCATGGCACATTTAACTAAATCACATTCTGGTCTGCTTGGAAGCATTCTAAGTTGTATGAAAATACACCGCTGTCAATATTAAATAGCACGCGCCGTGACTAGGATAGAAATGCTTGCGAATTAATTGACACTTCAACACAAACTAAACCAAAAAAATAGATTAACACTAAAACCAGAAAATTGCATGTAATTGTCAAATTCACACATTAAGCCATAACATTAGTATGCAGAAGAAATTGAAATACATTTGAGGTTGAAAAAAATAAATTAAGGTTTGTGAACATTAGTGGATTAAGACGGTTAACCTTATCTCTGCTAGAGATAGCTTGAGGTACCCTATAGAACAGTGACTGCATTTAACCCTTTCCCTGCTGTATTAGACACAGACACAGCTTATTTGGGCATTTCCAGCATGGAGAAGGTTAACCCAGGAAATGTTAAGGAAATGGTCAATGACCAAGATTCTTACATATTTTCTATTATATGAAGATTTCGAGGAACTATTCATAACTCTATCTTGAAGAATTCTACTACACTGGTATTTTTTCATATAGTGAAAACACTGTCTAAAATGTTTATCCTGGTATGTTTTAGATATGCGGAACATAATTGACAATGAATTGATTGCCACCAGTATTTGTGTTCACATGTGTGTCTTATCAGATAACGCAAAGTTTTACCACTACCGATAGTTGAATCTAGACTCAAAATATATAGATATGACTGAAACACTTCATCACAAACTTATTCATTTTGCGATGTTTAACAGATGTTAGAACATAACCTACTTTTGAGGCCAATGAAATCACTGCATTCACCCAGAAATGCTCACTCTACTCTGACGGTATCAATCTAATAAAAATCTCCTGTCCAAATTACAGTAGATATTGTACATCTGATTGTAATTAGATTGTTGACGGCATAAGATTTCAATTTAGATCACAACTTGTTTCTTGACATTATTCAGGTAATATGATTGGCCGAGACACTGTAAAGGTTTTTGTGATTGACAGATTGGATCATATGACTATCAATGTCAAAGTTTATGCAGAAGAATGCTATCTCATTGAATGCAGTGATTTCACTTGTCTGAAAGCTGTGTTATATTCTAACTCATATTTGGTGTGTTCTTAGTGGATGAGAGCTTCCTCACTCTCTACACTTCTTCCAACCCATATACTTTACATTTTCCACCATTATTTTCTTTTGAATTATGGTTTAGAGCCGCTTTCAAGATTCTTTCACTTACATTATGGCCTGTCAGTCCTTTGCGCAGAAAGAAACCAACAACCATAGCGCTGAATGCTACAGTAAACCTGCAAGCACCGGCTGGTACTGACAGACCAATGATGATATCTGCATTGTCATTCTACAGACACATCCAAATATCGCGTCAGAAAGGTAACTTTCGCAAACATTAATGCCAGGCTCCCGATGCTTTTGGCTACGAAGTCCAAACGTTCTACCATTGCGCTACCACCCAATGGTGCTAATAGCCAAATACTAATAGCACACATACTGGTATCAGGGGTGCATTCAAAGACACAAGGGCTTGCAAGCAGTTTACCAAACTAGCCACTGTCTCAATAGTCATATGAACCGTACATGGGACAGAAAACCAGTTTAGCTAAGCGGCTTACTCAGCCATGTGCTGATTGAACGCATCCCTGGTATTGTCGTACAGACACGGGACGGCCGTGAACGTACCTCTGGGAGATTGTCATTGTACAGCAGCTCGTCCAGGGTGCGGAACGTGATGCTCCGCTCCACCTTCTCTGCACGGAAGTGCTTCTGACGCCGCTTCCGCTGCATCCTGGGCGACCCGCATCCCTCGGACGTGACGTCGGTGTCGGACTCAGTGTTGCTGCTGCTGTCGTCGGCGTTGTCAACACGCTGGTCTGCCAGGAAATGAACTCAGTGTTAATTAAATCACGGGCGGAGTCCCTCCCTGTCCCCACCTGCTGATAAACTAAGCCAGTTTTCCTACTACACCACACATTTCTGAACCAGCTCGTTAGACTGGCCACCTGTCTTGTGGCTAAATAAAGACATCTGGGGATAATTTCAACAAGAAACCAGTCTAAAGGTTTACGTCTCAAGTACAGCTGGAATTGTGTTGGACATAGGTACTAAGTAAGTGTCAAGAACATTTAGGAATGTAATGGAAAATTTGGAGTATTGGAGTTGTCATATTTCTCTTAGTTGTTAGATAGGCCTGTTTATATATTGATCCATAAAAATTTTTTTTACAAAAATAACTAATTAATGTATTTATTTTAAATGTTCTTGCTACCGATACCTAAGTCCTTTTAGCACCTTACTCTTCTTCGGCACATTAGTAATTATTGCTCCCCATTGCTACCTGGCTTATCTTACAACAACATAAAGCAGTGAATCAATCAAACCCCTTTGCTACTTACTCTTCTATTATTTAGCACTTTACTCTTCTTTTATTTACACTTTACTCTTCTATTATTTAGCACTTTACTCTTCTATTATTTAGCACTTTAGTCTTCTTTTAGTTACACTTTACTGTTCGATTATTTAGCACTTTATATTTCTTTGCCAACTTACTCTTCTTTAGCACTTTACTCTTCTTTGCCACATTATTCCTTTTTGGCACCTTACTATTTTTTTGCAATTCTTTCCCTTTTGCCATCAATCAATCAAAACCTATTTGCTACTTTACTGTTCTTTAACACCTTATTTTCAATTATTTAACACTTTAAATTTCTTTGCCAACTTACTCTTCTTTGGCACTTTTTCTCCCTTTGCCAAATGATTCCCTTTTTTTTTGCGATTCTTTATCTTTTGCCATTTTATCCCACAGCAAGAAATTAATCAAAACCTATTAGCTACCTTACTATTCTATTATTTAACACTTTAAATTTCTTTGCCAACTTACTCTTCTTTGGCACTTTTTCTCCCTTTGCCAAATTATTCCTTTTTTTTTTGCGGTTCTTTGTCTTTTGCCATTTTATCCCACAGCAAGAAAGTAATCAAAACTTATTAGCTACCTTACTATTCTATTATTTAACACTTTAAATTTATTTGCCAACTTACTCTTCTTTGCCAAATTATTCCCTTTTTTTTTGCGATTCTTTCCCTTTTGCCATTTTATCCCACGGTAACATATCAATCAAAACTTTTCTGCCACCTTACTCTGCTTTGCTACCATATTCCACTTTGCTACCTTCACCTTACTACTATTTGCTACTACTACCTCCACCTTACTATCTTTTGTTACTCCTACAGATAGTCCCTCCAGAAGGTCCTACATCTTGGACAACTTCTACAACAGCTGTCGACTTCAGAGGACGTTCGACTCCCTGCCACGTATTACTATCGGCCTTACCTGGCACCCATCGATTCATTCAGCATCTCAACAAAGTTGAGACTCGCAAATTACCCGATTAATGAACTTGTGCAAGATAATCCATGAAGAATCATAGCTCATTAGACGGTCGGGTAATGTTATAGCTTGGAAATGTCAGGAATTAAACCCAGAGGTAATTGATCCCTAACAAATAAACTAATCTAGCCGAGGTCTCGCTCAGAAGACATCCATCATATGCTTGGCAGATCAACTGGGTACATATCCATATTCCCAGCTAATTTCTTCTTCAAAAAGACTCGCAAGAAGTCAGATTTATTTGGACGTGTCAAGAGAGACAGATGGTCATAATTCAGACAACTCCCAGGCCAAGATGCACAATGGCAAACAGAAAACACAACAAAGATCATAACAGAAAACACAACGATCACATTCTCTAAGCAATAAGTCTGTCCAGTTTGCATTAAACTGAGAGAGTGAATAAAAAGTTATTGTCAGGCGTCATATTCCCTGATTAATGTATAAAGAGAGCTTTTTCCTTGGCATTTAGAAACAACTATTGATCAGAGCAAATAGCAGAATCCCGAGATAAGAACTCTGCTGAATATGAAATACAAAAGAAGAACCTTGCTACAAGCTGAGATCAAGCTGAAATACCTTTGTTGTACATAGAACAGTACAATAACTAAGAATCAGAAATCACAACACGTGTTCCATAGGTTTTGATTGAATTTTTGTTTTATGTCGTAGCGGGAATAGTTCATAGGCGACAGGTTCCATTGGTAATCATGACCTTGGGAAACATAAATATAAATTCCAACTATAAAGTAACTAAGTGAAAAATATCAATATTCATATAATCAGTGTTTATCCAATAGATATTACATGTATATGAAATAGTATTCACATACTCAAGGGTGGCTATACTTTTCATTGTTTAAACACATTTTCAAGTTTCTTTCACTTACATCATGTCTTGTCAGTTTATGGCATAATGAAACCTGCAACACCCATAGCGCTGAATGTTGGAGTACACCTGCGAGCACTAATGCTACTGATGGGCCAAGGATGATAACTGCATCGCCATGGTTACAGACAGTGCATCCTATCATGATTGCATTGGAAAGATAACTTTCACAAACATTATCATTGATGCCAGGCTCCTGGGACAGGATTTGAACCCAGGATGTTTGGCTCTGAAGGACAACATTCTACCACTGCACTACAGAAGATCATTTACAGAATATGGTTCTACTGCTATACAGTAGTACATGCTGGGTCCTAATCAAATAAACAGACCAAGGAACATTTACCATCTGCACCAGATTGTCTCCAATCCAGGACCAATGAAATTAGGATGCAAAATCCTATCATCTGAACCACTACCTGACCTACCCTTACCCAGGTTCTCATTGTCCACCCCTGAACTTCCGGGATCATCACGGCCATCACGGCCATGAATAAGTAGATAATTCTACCACATCTATTTTCTTACTTAATTCCTGCGAGATTTCACGCTGTCAAACGTTGAGGAAACCCAGCACGTCTGGCCAAGATCCACGATGAAATAACACGTTACGAAAATGTCGAGGGACCGAATGAATTTACAAGAGTGCAGACTATTGAATATGCAAATGGCGCGATCTCAACGGACAAGTTGATTAAAAAAAAAAAGAAGAAGAAAAAAAGAAACGGAAATAGCCAGTGAAAGATGTATAAGATGACCTCTTTAAGGTGATTTAAGTTTCCGACGTCTCACAAGTACACACATAACAGTAAAGGTCAGAGAGAGATGCATAAGACGACCGCTTTAAGGTGATTTGGAGTTTCCAACATCTCACAAGGACACCAAATGCCCTCTTTAAGCTAGGCCATAATGGCTTTTCTCAGAAATTTTACGACTTTCTGGTCAGCGATTTTGGACAGAAGTTGGTACCATTTACTGCTACTTAGACATCGGACAGGAGCATCAGCGACAAAGGCCAGGCCCTTCCGATGGTCATCAAACGAGGGACGCATCTCTGAACTTGATTGTCACAGTCGGAGGTCCACGCTGTTGCCACTTCCTGGCCTGGTTATCATGTGTGGAAGCAGGACACGAGGAGCGCGGCAATGAACAGAACACTGGACACGTTCTGCTCACTGGGTGTGCCATAGGTCGTAGTGCGACACTCACAGGCCCTACTACACTAAGCAATCTCAGCTTAGTACTAATTTGTGTCATTTTGAGTATGAATGAGTGAGTGATTATGGAGTTTAACGTCGCTGCAGGAACCTTTCACCCATATGCGATGATTTTTTTTTAGCATGATAATGGATAGTCACAATTAATAGAATGGTTTGCAAAACAAACATTTCTTTTGAAATCATTTTAATTAGCACTGAGATTGTTTTGTGGATGCAGTCCTGGAACTTATGGCCGCCATCTCTCATGAGACAACTCTTGCCCATATAAATCTGGACCCATTTCCTACACACCACTGCAAACTCTCATCACCTAGCACCATGATGGTCTTGTGTGCGCAGTCGCGGAACTTATGGCGGCCATCTCTCACAAGACCATTCTTGCCATCATAAATCTGGACCCCATTTCGGACACACCGCTGCAAACTCTCTTCGCCAAGACAAAAAGCATTGATACATTTAATTAAGTCATTTCTCTGTTCACGGGTCTGCATAATTACATGGCCACTTCCTTGGGAGCCTTACACAGACAGATATACCCAGTTTCTATTTCTTCTTAACCGACTATTACTCTCCTGTGAAAACAACACTGAAGTGCTCATGCAATGTAACAAATGAAATCAAAACCGAGCTCTGTCAAATTCCCAAGTGGTACTACTGGGATATAGTTGGGTTTTTTTGGCATGTAAGCTTTAGAAATGTAGTTCATAGTATAATGTGATGGAGAGAGCATAAATTTGTTTTACATCAGAGAATAAATATATAAGATGACTTGGAGTTTCGAATATACAAAGAAAATGTATGCTCGTATCAAAGGTGAATACACATGAACAGCTGTCCAATTTGATCTTATTGTTATTGTTATTATTATTATTATTATTATTATTATTATTATTATTATTATTATTATTTATTATTGAATTTATTATTACAGGTATTTTTGTTTTTATTTTATCATTATTTATATTATTATTATAATTACTATTATTTATTACTTTGTATACATACTTATTATTACTATCATTATTATTATTATTATTATTATTATCATCATCAATATATTGTATGAAGTTAACTTTGCAATATATTCTCAATATCACTCAAAAGTGATGAATTCAATTCCAAAGTAGTTTCCGTCTTAGAGATCGCATCTGTGGCAGGTTTGACCAAACTGACGGCAAAATTACATCCTTTAGGACATTGATGTCAACGTGTTTACATACTCCAGACTTTGACAACATCAGACTCTCAACACAACACGATCCTACAGCGCTCTGATGTCGGTCAACAGATCATTCCAGCCAAAAAGTAAAACATTAGCTTCCCCCACCTCAGGCCATACAGCAACTTGGACCGGTTACGTCTGTGTGCCCGGCTCCGTATTGATCAAATCCAGGCTTGTTTAGTACTAGTCTGCCAATAGACAGGTCCCAGTCTTTGTGAGGGCAACTGCTAATCACCCCCACTTTACCTTGGTGAAAGATACGCCATTTAGGAGACCTTTCCCTGCGTGCATGGACAGACTTTGGAATGGTACATTCTTGGACATTGGCATTTCTATAATGAATACAAGCTGTTTTCCTATGAAATCTCAAGGAGGAAGTGTCTGAAGGATGTCTACATAGTCTGTGGTATATCAGGATGATGATAGCTTTTGGACAACCGTTTTTCCAATCCTTTTCTGACGAATAAACTATGTTTAAATCAAATTCAGGGTGATGACCTATCAAATCTTCTTCTTTTTTTTGGGGGGGGGGGGTTTGAATTGAGGTTTAGAGTCACTCCCAAGATAATTTCACTCGTATCACGGTGAGTGAATATGGAGTTTTAACATCGCTGCAGGAATCTTTCACACATGTGTGACGATTGTATCACGGCTAGCAGTTTGTGGCAAGAGGAACACTGCAACACCTGCAGATTCAACTGTTGCAGTAAACATGTCAGCTATCAAGGAAAATAAAGTGAAAATATTTGTCAGTACACTGATACTGTTTACACTTTTCATTATAAATGATGGAAAATACTGACATAAATAAAATAATGGAAAATAGATCATTTTAAATTGCAAGTGATTTATATGACATATTTACTGACATACATATTCTCTGATTTTGATCCCATTTATCAAAGGAGATAGACATACCTCTGAATGGAATGGAACACCTATAAACATCCTTGGTCAGTAACAAAAAAATATATATAAATTCAACCAACAAGAGTATCTATACCAAAAATCGATATGAGAAGAAAAAAAGAAAAATCTAAAGAATGTCGTCATTATTTAATAAAATGATAACCTTTCATTATTTTAATATCCAATCTTATAACTGCATTTAATTACCTTTCATTATTTTAAAATCCAATCTTATAACTGCATTTAATTACCTTTTCCTACATAATAAATTTGTTTTTTGCCGGTTTCATACAGCCAATTATTTCATCAATCTCATTCACATTAAGTATTCATAATAAAAAATATTAATACATCTAGTGTTCTTACAACTCTATATTTTTTCCTATTACAGACAAATTTATCTTCCTCTACAAATTCAGACAAATGTATTCAGCTATGCATTTTTCCAATTACATACAAAATAATCTTCTACAAATTCTGACAAATCTATTTCTCATTTTTACAGCTATATATTTTTTTGTAACATAGACAAAATACTCTTCCCGTATAAATTCAGACAAATGTATTTCTTGCTCTTAAAGCTGTATATATTTCTTCTTTAAGTTCAACACAGCGTGTTAATCACCCTTACAACTAGATATTTCTTTCTATTGCCATACAGACAAATTAATCTTCCTTTACAAATTCAAACAAATGTTTCTCTCGTTCTTACAAATGGCCTAGAGATTGTGAATCTTTTTTTTGATTGCTCACATCAAAGTTTTGTTTGCAAATCGCCATAAATACAACTTAAGCTTGAGCATGAAATCATACCCAAAGGGTTTCGTAATCTTGGGGGCCTTGATATGCCTTGATATATACTTGTACAAATTGAGACTGCAGTAATATGTCTCTATCGCTCACACAGTGAAACATTATACTGGACAATGATAACATAAAATGAAGATATTTCTCGCTCTTACAACTGGATTGATATTTCGTCTACAAACTCAGACTACAGTAATGTCTCTTTTGCTCACACAGATTATAGTTTGGCATGAAATACATTGATACCCCTATTTGGTAGATTATCTCGGTAAATATTTCATGGGTTGAAAAAGAACAAAAAATCTATTTCTTATTTTGCATGCCATAACCAAAGTTAATTAACGAACAATTTTGCACCATTAATAAAAATTATGTTTATATAACATAACGATCACCAAATAATTTAAGTAAGTATTATTTTATGCAGACGGGCGACATCCGAAAGACGGAACAGGCAAAAAGGCTCCATTTCCACGTGCTGATGCTCTTCTTCACATACCTGCATGTGCAAATGTATCCTACTTGCCAGTTCCTTCTTTCAGACATCACTCCTTTTCATAAATACTTACTCAAAATATTTGGTGATCGTTATATAAACAGATTTTTTATTAACAATACAAATTTTTTAATCTTTTAATTTTGGTTAGGGCATACAAAATAAAAAATAGAATGTTTGTTTGTTTGTCAATCCATGAAGTATTTACCGAGATAATCTATAAAATAGGGGTGTCAAATAGTTTCATGCCAAACTATAACCTTGCACTGGACACACAGATTAACACTGCAGTGGACACACATCTGCTCCGGCCATACAGCGTATGCTACAGTAATGATCCTGGTGTCCCCCTAGGCCAGGATACCTCGACTCCACAGTACACAGCCCACGGCAAAAGTCTGTACCGGAATGGAAGCCACCACGGGTCATATCTTGGACCACGACAATGAACCACCTTCAGCAAAAAATAAAACCCCGACTCTCCTGCCTCTGAAGGAAGGAAAGTGTTGCAGTGTACCAGAATGCCAGACACCACGGGTCATATCTTGGACCACGAAGATGAACCACCTTCAGCAAAACACATAGAAAAGCAAGACTCTCCTGCAAGTGAAGGAAGGAAGGCGTCACAGTAGGTTCTCTCCTGTGCCCACAAAGAAGATAATTTGATAGAAACCAACACATGCAGAGACCGAAGGTCTTGAATATTCTCTTTGATTAAAGAAAAACAAGCAGACCTCAACTGTTGACTTCCACAGGGGAAAACGGCTTGTTTGGATCTTGGGTTTCTAAAACCGCTGTATTATGGCGACTAATAATTCAAAAAGGCAAAAATGCGCTGTTGCTGTGGTTACCAGTAATTGCCTTCTTTGAACTCTCCACTGCCACGAGGGAGGAAGTTTACGTTGGTAGACTCCAAAGAAATTTTATCTATACATAGTCTACCGATATCTTCATGTTATGTGCAGAACTAGTTGGTGTTGGCCAAGTTTTGTTTTCTTGAACTCTATCGTTAAGTTTCAGAGGGAAATTGTAGAGATGCTAAATAAATAGAATGATAACCACATAATTTTGGCTAACAATAAATGATAGCCTGCTTTCTACTACTAGAGAAAGCCATCCTTGGTCATTCAGTTCTATGGATGTTGTGGGTTTCCTCCTGCCATAAACTGACAAGCTGTGATATGTGGTAGAATCTTGAAAGTGGCTCTAGACCCCCCAATTTAAAAATATATTTTTAAAAACAACAGAAAACCAGATATGCCAGTCACATGGTCTGTTGCCATTGAGATCAGTGTTACGGCCTGTATATTAAATCACTGATAATGGCACCATTACTCCATATTTATCTTTGACAATAACTAAAACATACAGAGATACCTTCCTAGCAGGTGTACTGGCAGTGTTCTTGACATATAAAGGTGCTCACACTGGTGCTCACAAAAAGGCAATATTGAGATCACTACATTGATGTTGATGATGATGACCAACTGCCCTCTTGGCTCCATTTCCACAGAGAACATATGGCGACCACGGATATTCCCCTGACTAAACATGAACGGATGTTCAAAAGACATAATTGAAATCAATAGTCAAGGTTGTACTCTATTTCAGGGCCGATTTTAATCAACGAAGTGAAATCATTGCAGAACAGGACTCCTTAAGGTGATTAAACTTTCATACATGTAGAGAACAACGTTAGCCCTGAGGGATGTGTGGTCACCTATGATTGCTAACCGTTTATCTGACATTCCATATCTGATAACCTTTGCTCAATTCTTCAGCTGAAACCATACCTGAATTTTTCACCTTTCACCCATACCTGAATATTTCACCCATACCTGAATTTTTCACCTATACCTGAATCTTTCACCCATACCTGAATCTTTCACCCATACCTGAATCTTTCACCCATACCTGAATTTTTCACCCATACCTGAATCTTTCACCCATACCTGAATATTTCACCCATACCCATCTTTCACCCATACCCATATTTCACCCATACCTGAATTTTTCACCCATACCTGAATCTTTCACCCATACCTAAATTTTTCACCGATACCTGAATCTTTCACCCATACCTAAAATTTTCACCCATACCTGAATCTTTCAGCCATACCCGAATCTTTCACCCATATCCGACGATCACATGCTATGCACCAACCCTAATCCTACACACTACACACCTATGACCCAGATTGAAAATAATTACCCTAACCATACAGATGGTGCCAATGATCTTAATAGTATATAATTAACCCTAACCGTGTACACAGTTGACCAAATGACCCAAATCTTGTAGCATTGACCCTAACACTGTACACACTGCATGATGACCCTAATCACATAACTCTTAGATCCGCCCAAAAACCCATCACTGATTCTGGTAATTTACTTCAAAGAACTTCCAGTAAGGAATTATCTACTAAATCAGGACTTGTTTGTATATACCTTTGTAGAGAAAATGAACTAAATTAAAAATCAAACCTACCACTGCTGTGTCTACAGTGAATAGAGATCTATTTCAATCCAGGAAAATTAACTTTAATTCTCTTCCCAGATTATTATTCTAATCAGTAAAAAGGTTACAGACCTATTTCTTCAAAATATTTATTCCTAGAATAGACTAATTGTACCATTTACTCTAAAATAATGTTTTTTACTATGGTAATGACAATATCACATAAGTTTGTGGTGTATTTGAGGATAACTGAATACATGAACTCATCACGAAAACCATATGCTATGAAACTCCCAGACAACAATTACAGTTAACACAATATTTAGTTTTGGGTGAGATACTTCTACAAGCCAGACTGGCTTTTGTACCAATCCTTTTGTAGTTTTCTACAATAAAATATGTATAAACCGACTCAATATCAATGCTGACGTCACGAACCTCGGCTTCATACAAATGATAAACGCATTCCAAAATGACACAGTATTCAACTCAGGATGCAATCAGGGAGTCGTTATCCCCAAACACAGAAAGCAAGGGAAAAAATCAATGAGAGATAAATGAAAACAGTTCTCACAGGAGTAATTGCAGATGGAACATGTTGTATTGACAGCAGCATCACTCAAAACTAAGTGAACGAGACTTTTCGCCGTTTTTATCCGCAGTTGTCAAAACTGTCCGGTAAACACACAGCGAGTCTCCCTGGGACTTGTTTCAACCACAATGCACTTTATCTCGTCAGAGGTTAAATTACACTGCAGCGAAAACACTGACAGGATTACAATGCTGAGGCAGTGGACGTAATTAGTAATTTGATATATCCACTTCCACAAACTTCCTGTTGCACACTGTGCAGGTTGACATGCAGTCTTGTTTATGTGATCTCCAGGAGCAACAGGGGGCATAACAGCACTGCATCATTGCATCATTGCATTATTGATAATAGGTACAGGGTAAAACAGGACTGCATCATTTACAATAGGTCTTGAAGGTGTGCACAACAGAAACAGAAAGATGTGCCCTCTCATAGTTGGAAGTATACCTTGAAGATGTGCCCTACCATAGGAAGTAGGTCTTGAAGATGTACCTTCCCATAGTAGGAAGTATACCTTGAAGATGTGCCCTACCATAGGAAGTAGGTCTTGAAGATGTGCCCTCCAATAGGAAGTAGGTCTTGAAGATGTGCCCTCCCATAGTAGGAAGTATACCTTGAAGATGTCCCCTTCCATAGAAAGTATACCTTGAAGATGTGCCAGGGCTCTGGACTAACATATGGCCGAAGTACAGGGGCAAGTTAAATTACACTGCAGGCAACCTACTTTTTAACATTTAGAATATTTGTTGCCTTTGCAACTTGCCCTGACTTGCTCTGCAGGCAAGTAACTCAAAATGTGTGCCCTCCCATAGGAAGTAGGTCTTGAAGATGTATCCTCCCATAGTAGGAAGTATACCTTGAAGATGTGCCCTACCATAGGAAGTATACCTTGAAGATCCCATAGTAGGAAGTACGCTTTAAAGAACAAACATCTGCAACACTGCATCATTACAACATACCATGTCAACACAGGATCTGATCCCCTGCTGGTCAAGACATGTGGAATCACTTAACATCACGTATGGCTACAATTGCACCACTGATAATAAGCCTTGAAGACCTCTCCAACCATAGACTGCTTTAAGAAAATGACAATACTCGAGACAATCATTAACCAATTATTCTTAGACAGGGTGAACCATTATTCAGTCTAGTTTGTAAATGTACTTTTATATATAAGCTCTGAATTCCACCAATTCCCATGTGGGTATGGCAGTCATGTGTTAGATGTCTCTTTCATTCTTAATCTTTATTTCTTTTCCCAATCTTTTCTTTCCCTTCTCTTGGAGCAGTTTTCATTCTAGTTGTAATAACTTGTAACCTATCCATTTGGTCTTGAATAAAATATGTCTAAACTAATACATGTCTACACATTTTTTTTAAAGTGCCACTTCCTGTTGCATGTGAAACCGATAAACTAAAAACTTTCTCAATCTTGAATAAAAACATTTTTAATTTTACATGTTCTTAGAGAAGCATTAACAATGCTGTTTTTTTGGGTGTAGAAACCAGAGATATTCTACAAGAAGAATGATGGGGATTGATCTAACTGAAAGAGAGGTTAAATACACCGATTTCTTTAAAATATTATTCTGCATATGGCATGGTCTCCCATTGCATATCCATCAACTGTTTTTGACAAGGAAACAGTCAGATCCATTTAAAATGTATAATTTTTCTGGCTTACAAAAAGTAGAAACTTTAACCACGTGACATTAAACCATCATTTATATAATCTCAAATCAACCAATAATAGAATGGATGCCAATTTGATCAACTTTCATATTTCCAGTTGTCCTCTTGGGGAATGAACTGTCATAATAAAAAGAAATATTCGCCCCCGAGATTAAGAAAATAATTTTTAGTACAAGTCAATTTCATGCTCAACTCAAAGTTTTGTTCACAAATCCACATATAAAATTTGAGCTTGAGCATGAAATCATATTTTGTTAAATGTGTGATCTCAGGGCCTGGGCACCCTTTCACAAAGCTCTCATAACCACTATGAAACCCCAAGTGTTTTGCATATAGCCAAAACAAATTGTAAAAATTAGAAATAACAATTAAAAGTTAATTTAAAAAAAAAGACTACTTACAAGAGGAATATGGTCACATAATAACTTCAAAAGCTTCATGAAAGGGTACACACCCAGGTTGGAGAACTATGGGTCAGCTATGTACGTACCTTTTCCCGTAGTTTTTATTTTCGGGTCGAAAATAACAAAATCGGGCCTGAGTTTGCTGGCTCGCTTGCCCTTGAGGAGCGGCACCAGACCGCCGAGGTATTCCAGGTACAGCGTGTAATGGCCGCCAGACGTCTCATCGCCATGGCGAATCATCGTGCAGAACAGCCGCTCGTTGCCGGGAGGTGGGGTGCTCACGAACTCTCGCAGTTTGAACGGGTCGGGCGTGTAGCTCTGTATGAACATAGGTGAGATGTTCTGGGCTTAGTGATGAGAGTGAATGATTTGGGGATATAGTTGCATGAGTGGACAGCTATGTGACATGAACATTAAAACAGAGACAGACAGAGACAAAGACAGATAGTGAGAGAGGTAGAGTTGGAGGGGAAGAGATAGTCTGAGAATAAGAGAAAGACAAATAGATAAAGAGACACACAAAAAGACAGATAGAGAGAGAGATAAGAGAAAGAGAGAGAGAGAGAGATAAGAGAAAGAGAGAGAGAAGAGAAATCGAGAGAGACACATACAGAGAGAGACACACAGAGAGAGACTGAGAAAGAAAGATATTAGAAATAGACCAAAAAAAGGAAGAGAGTCTCTGCATCTCGGCATTATGAAACCTTCTTCGAGTAAGATTTCATGATCACCTCAAACCTCATTTGAGATCGAGCATGAAATCGTACTCAAAATGTTTTGTAATCTTGGTACCAGATTTCTGAGTGGACACGTTGTGTCCTCCGACTCACTTTGATGGTGGGCGAGAAGAGGGCCTGGGCACTGAGCCTCAGACAGGTGGGCAGCGGCAGACGGTCCACGTAGCGCTCCTGACGCACAACCCGCTGGATGACTCGCTGACACAGGAACTGCAGTGGCGCCACCTGCTTGGAGATCCACGCCACATACAGGTGGCAGCCCGCAGCCAGGAACAGCCGCTTGTCGTTGTGACCCCAGGTCAAGGCCGTCAGAGGCTTGCCCTGAATGAAAAGAAAACAAATAAAATTAGAAAAATATGAAACAATATGAAAGTATTGAAAACCAGTGGGACCTGTGGAAAATGTAGCTTGTTGCTCAAGATACTTGTGTAGGTAACTCAAATGTGCGTACTTTCTGGTCAAATATATTTGACCATGAATATGTCAACAACCCATGATTGTATGCCTTTAACCCTCTCCCCGATCACATGCATAAATAGAACACTTTGATTTTATTCAGCATGGAGCAGGTTAAAGAGTGAGTGAATTAATTTTTATTTAATGTTACTTCAAGTATTTTTCCACAAATACACTATTTTCTCTTTATGCACATGCTGTATATGCATGCATGTTTAATGTACGTTTGTTTGTACTAATCTGGTTTTCCGTCACTTCTTATTGTACTAGCTCACTGGAATAACCTGCCACAGTTAAGAGCATGGATGCCCCACTCAGCCACATTACACTGACTTGCATTACACCTATTAATGCTTGGTGCCAAGCACGTGGAACAACATATACCATCTTTTAATGTCTTTATGTAAAGACACAACCATGGATCAAACCAACAACCTTCTACATTCCAGGCCAACACACTGCAGAGGCGGTCTATTTCCTTAAAGAATATTTAATCTGATATTACAAGATTAAGGGGAGGGGTGGGTTAATTCAATAGATATGGATAATGAATTAATGAATGGAACTCTATTGCGATGACCCACATGCCGAGGCATTCAACGCTGCTGATCATCTGGCGGAAGGCACACAAGGTCCCAGGTGAATTCTATTCAGGGGTCCCGATCAGGTCGATGGATAACCTGATAACAGTGTCATCTGATCATGCTGAGACATTTCATCAGATCTGTCTACATAGTCTATAGGTCTACACGCTGGGTGAGGTGTTTGACAGGCTGAGCCTGAAAGAGGTGTTTCATAGGCTGAGGCTAAAAGAGGTGTTTGACAGACTGAGCCTGAAAGAGGTGTTTGACAGGCTGAGCCTAAAAGAGGTGCTTGACAGGCTGAGCCTGAAAGAGGTATTTGAGAGGTTGAGCCTGAAAGAGGGATTTGACAGGCTGATCCTGATAGAGGTGTTTGACAAGCTGAGCCTAAAAGAGGTGTTTGACAGGCTGAGCCTGAAAGAGGTGTTTGACAGGCTGAGCCTGAAAGAGGTATTTGAGAGGTTGAGACTGAAAGAGGTGTTTGACAAGCTGAACCTGAAAGGTGTTTGACAGGTTGAGCATGCACGAAGGGCTGGATAGATTCACCTGACAATTACTGAAGTTAATATGCAGGAACTTCAGTTTTGAAGTCACTTTCTTACTTTGTAATGTGTGACTTAAGAATGGAGAACACTGTTTCTCATGACATCAATGTTTGCAAGATGTTTTGGGTATGGAGCCAATATTTTACTTAATAATGAGTAATGTGTTATGAAGTAATAATGTGACTTCATGAAGAATATAATTTTTCATGAAGTAAACGTTTGCAAGAGTATTTTTGTTATCGAGCCAATGTCTCACTTTGCAGTAGGTTATGTTATGAAGATTAGATTATTTTTTTATATTGGAAAAAGTGTGGGTAGATTTGTAGGGGAGTCATTTGAGACATGGTAAACCTTCACAGCTGTAATTGTAACCAAATCAAATCAACTTGAGAACAACCATAAATACAATTCATCCACAAGTGAGACGAATCTCCTAGCTTCAAAGTGAAGTAAATGATTGAGACAAACATGATGTCTGGTAAGACTGTGTTCATCAATAGTTGAAGGGGGATGGTGGTTACCCAAGTTTTGAATAATTTGTGGCCTATCGTCTTAAAGCGAACAGGCTTTAGTGCCAGCCACAGAGTGTTAGTTTAGCACAGTGGATAGCGCATAGAGTACAACATGCATACAGAGTCAAACCTCGCTCAATCACCATGGAATGCCACAAAGTGTCAGTTTGGTATCTCATGACCAAGCAAATCATCTGAACTACACTAGGATTCAAATCCAGACTTTCTGAAGAAAGTAATTTCTATTGAGGCCCTACAAGGGTTGGCTTAATATAAGTTGGCATTCCATGGTGAGTGAGACTGCAGCTTGCCGTACTTACTTCCCCCTCAATGAACCCCACCTGAGAAGGGATGGTGACCCAGTGCCTGAGCTTGGCATTCTTGGTGTAGAAGTGGAGTTCATTCCGACACTGGAGGTTGGGCATCCTAGTGAACCCTCCCACTGCCAGGTAATCCCCGCAGTTGGACCAGTCCAATTTCAAACCTGAAAACACACCATTGGACATTACTACCTACACTTAAACGAAACTATTATTTAAAACGGTGATAACTGTCTTCTGATAGAAGCCATATTAACTCTGTCAAGTTGGCATAACTCGTCTTGGTATAAGTTTTAGAGCTGCTTTCAAGATTCTTTCACATATGTCACGGTTTGTCAGTTTTTAAGGGAAGGCAGAAACTTGCAACATCCATAGCACTGAATGTTGCAGCAAATCAGCAAGCAATGGCTGGTACTGAGACAAAACCATCAATAGCAGTCATCTTGACAGTGAGTGAGTGAGTGAGTGAATATAGAGTTTAACGTCGCTGCGGGAATCTTTCACCCATTTGCGACGATAAAGAA
>JAUTBV010117278.1:0-13481 GCA_032361325.1 Lepetodrilus fucensis
CAAAATACATTTAAATTGGCTTAAACTTATTAGATTATTCAATTTAAGAGGTGTGGTATTATTCAGTATCTGGTTCCTTAAATGTGACACTTTCATATTATTTAATTACCCATATACACTTATATAAATCATATCTACTATATGTATATGCATATCATAGAATAATTACTAATGCACCATCTGTTTGAACTACATGTATATATATTTGACAATGTATGTATTACTTCCAACCATATTTATGTACCACATCTATGTTTATTATGTATATTTGATTCCATTTGAATTTTCTTTTATTTATTACAAATATGATGAATTTATGGCATAGCTTATTGCGAATGTTATTGCATTGACATTTTAAACTAGTGAAATAATCCATAATGATAATGATAATAATAATGATAATGATCTTTTTCTTTAGTACAATAATGACTTTGTACATCTCCTATGTGTCCAAATACGGAATATGTGTATAATAATTCTTAATAGTTCATAATATCTAGCTTTAATCGACATATGTACAATTTACATTAAAATATAAAGTAGAGTACATTTCCATTTGGCTGCATTTGAATGCTTTGTTTACGTAGCAGATTGAAATAAATCAAGTATTTAATATATTTTTGAATATTTTTTTTAAATAACCGTGTTATCCTACGATTGAAGTATAGTGTATGCTTATGTAAATATAGCTATACAGCGAAGTTCTGTTTAAAAACTGCTAATACTGAGTAACATTTAGACTTTGTATTGCGTCTGACATGCACCACTAATGTAATGCTTCTTGTCGTGAAGACTCTACAACAGACACTAGAACCAATACATTTCAATTTGAACCAAAATTCATTGATCGTTTGCAAGACCAAAGGCTGAAAAACATACAACTAAACGTTTTCAAATGTAAATTAAGCAAGAGCTGCACAATGCTATATTTAAGATGTACAGACATGTTGCACAATGCTATATTTAAGATATACAGACATGTTGCACAATGCTATATTTAAGATATACAGACATGTTGCACGTTTTCAGGTTCAGTTGCCTGGACTTCGTGCTTTGCAGAATTAGCCCATAACTTTCCCAGGACTTCTAATGTTACGATCATGGATAATGGCTATGTAGAAAGCCTTGTTCATTTGGAGACTGTTTGGCCTTTGATCCTTTCTATTACCCAATCAAATTGATCGTCTGCTCTTGCAACCCTTATCGCCGTCTGCTGTTCCATCAACGAACTGTGTATGAAGGTCAAGGCCGTACGTCTTCCAATATCAGACGGCATGTGGGTCACAAGACATGCCGCCATGTATTGATATATGTTATATCCATTGCAAAGTTCAAATAATATCGTCTACTATCCTAATATAGACCTCGGAAGCAGGAGATTCGCATTAGCCCCTGACATTATGAATATATTCACCTATACATGCAGAGATCTTATAATAAGTGTGTACAGAAGACGCTTAGAGAAATAGTAGCAAATATTAACATTTGCCAAAATGCAACAAGATGTATTGTCATACTTGAACTTAACTATGCATTTAAATTGTAAGGATGCTTCTATAATTGTATTTGTATACAATATGAGTAGTATATATTGGACATACTGGCGTATATGGGGAGCTACATTAATATAGGATGTTACCATCCTGTTTGTCAATCCCCTCTCATGATTTATGTATATTATTATTGTATTGTTAAATGTTTTGTGTGTAATGTCTTTCATCAGAATAAATATTGTTTAAATCACATACTGGCGTAAAATACCTACATGCTGGGACCACAAATAGACACATGCTACCTTCAAAGCAACAATACTTAAAAACATACCAACAGACATCTATGTCGATGCTTATCTTCATCACACATACCAATTGATCGCAATAATAAATCTGTGAGAAGTATGCACACCCAATATAGGATGTATTATCATCGTAGCGGATCTATATTGATTGGCAGATCACATTACGCGCACGTGCATACCAACGTATGCATACACGCGCTCACACAATGATATTGATCAGAATGAAAGTCTACCTGATAGTTTGCTTGATTAACCTGTTAACCCTTCCATTGGCATACATACAGCATGCTTATACTGTGATTGACAGCAAGTGGATAAAAGCAGGGCATGGCTAATATTGCAGATAGACACAGCCTGCATTGGCCACTGCTACACACGGAGTAATTTCACCAGCTGGGCGGAGTAATTTCACCAGCACCAGCTGCATCAGGGGTCAGGGGTCAACTGGAGTACTTGAATATATCTCCTATGCTCATTTGTATGAAGCTTCAATATTGCCAGATCTCTAAACAATTGATTAGTTGTCGGGAGAATAGTTGCAAGCATCTAGCCTACTGGGAAATGACATCCAGGATGACATGCCCATGTCCAATTTCTAAAGGATAAGCTGTCAACGCAATTTCCTGGCTGATCTAAACGTTTCTGCTCGGCTCACTACATGCCACCGCATCTGTGTGACATGGACTTTACGATAAGGCTATACCACTACCCTTCTAGTTTTTTTTGGTGTTTTTTTTTTATCCAGATATATTAGCTCACAGAAGTACTTTTGTAAGTGGTATCACTTGTGTCCAATCTGACATTCAGCATTCTCAATAATGTAACACTTGTCTGTGGTAGCAGTGTAAACGTTATTTCACCCTGTGCTGTGTGTATTAGCCGTTGGACGTGATTCTCAAGAGGAACGTATCACGAAGAACATCACAGAAGAATTCAGTCATGTAAATAATACAAGTACGGAATGTATATCTACGTTCACAACAGCTTATCTTAACTAAACTAGTCATTCAACTCTTTGCGCTTCGAGCATGCATTAGCATGGAGTCATGCGCTTTATAAATAGACCATTTATTTAATATTTATTTATACCTAGACTTCAACGTGTTCAGACCTACAGTATTTAAAGTGGCATACAGGTTAGCTCAATACAAGTAATCACTTATTTAATGCTTCGTTAATACAATGCGACCTCTAGACTTTAGACAGTAATGCAACACCAATTAACTGTGACGGACGGGCAAAGCCTATATTCATGCTTTTGTTCATGTATTTCAAATAGCAGTTCTTGAGTGCAACATCTACAGTGATATTTACTATGAAGACGGAATGGGGAACCTTCTCTATGTCGATATACTACAACATCTCGACATGTATTTACATCATGCGTAAAAACATAATGACTTAATAGGAATCCTACCCAAAATATAACATTTGAAACAATACACTTATTGGACCTTAATTAGATGCTTAGCAATGGAATTCTACCTTTAATGGCATCATCAATAGATCTAGCAATCTGTTAATAGACCTATAACTTCGAATAGTGACGCATCTTTCTTCTTAATATGTTTCTGCAATACAGCTTCGCGGAAATGAACTATTATTGTTTAAATGTTTCCGGAATCCCATAAACAAATAAACATTTGAATGCTGATTTAATGTCAAGCTTTATAATAATTGGTTATCTTTACGACAGTCTGCATGGTGTATTAAGGAAGAATGCAGTTATACTACTAACTACTAACTACTAAACATGACAGATATAGCAATTAAACGACCATGTTAAAATCCAATCCAATCAATTGAAAGTTCCATAGTTCTCTATTATACCGACCGTTCTAACTTCGGGGAAATTATTTGAGGATCAACTTCCGGTGTAGAGGTCAAGGTCGTGTGTCTCTTGGTCTTGCCTGGATCACTTCTGATTGCCTAGGCCGTACATGTGTTTGCATGTCGCTCCTCCATCGATATCAGTTAGAAATAACACGTCCATATTGAATACTCCCCATATTGGTAATCAAACCATATAGCCTGCGACATGCCTGTTGATGCATATCTGTTTTCTATCTCTTGCAATAACGGGCTCATTTCATCAGAACTTGAGGCCTATAATTGACCAATAAATCAGCGCTTATCACCTATATCCGGGATACACTAGAACACGCCTGGCTAAGCCGGTGTCATAGCCTGGCAGCTCTATATGTACTAACTGGAAGAAAGGCAAGTCTAAAGTATTAACACAAATTACCAAAATGGCCATATTGATATGTTGCCATAGAATGTTTCTTCATTTCAAGGCAGGATGTTGCCAAAGCGTCAATAGTATATGTGCCATTAGGAACTAGATTGACCAACAATATACATGTAAATTACGGCTCGTATGGTATATAACCAACCTCGCATTGTTCATCATAGAGCAGTAAAATGTTAATTTATCCTGTAGCAACTGATAAATAACAACGGAGCGCTTCAATCTTGTCAAAAGGATTAGTCCGGTTGTTGTTGATTTTAGGGCCGATTTAATCTCTGGACTAACATCCAACAAGGCGTAACTATTTATAGAACACATTGACTGTCATTGTGGGAATATAAACTCATATATGTTATAAAGCACTAAATTATGTGTGTGTGTGTGTGTGTGTGTATGTGTGTGTATGTGTGTGTGTGTGTGTCTGTGTGTGTGTGTGTGTGTGTGTGTGTGTGTGTGTGTGTGTGTGTGTGTTTGACAGCCTGAGTTGGCGGTTTGTCCTCATATACTAGTACTAGTATATACATATCATTGTATTGACAGTCAACAGATGCACAGTCATGCATATTGTGCCATGACATTTCGTGGACAGAAAGGAAACATGAACTAGAATCTTAACTACCTGGTAGGCGATGATTCTAAAACAATCTCATATACTGGTCGCTTCACTCAGGGATACACAATTGAAAAGCTATTTTCTGTCAAACATCTTTACATAATTAATTATTTGGACGCCCTATCTGAGAACGTGATGATAGCACAGTAGTACTATACACGTGTGTTCATGCTAGTCGTCCGTAATTAGACTTGACTTTCTAAAAGGCAGTGCCAATCCTGGCAAGACGCGGGATTATCTATAGAAATAAGGAAATTGCTCCAGAGGCCCGCTGTGTACTAGGCTCGCGCTTATCCCATAACTTAGGAGGAAAATCATTGAATGTAAACGGTTGTCGACAAACAGCATATCGTTGGCAGTAAAATGAGATATTCTCGCTGCAGGAAAATGGAGTTGTTTGACAGTTTCTCGAATGGCTGAGGGTCAATAATGATCTGTGGTTGTCGCTAATTGATGATATATATTTACACTGTGTTTACTGGAGTGGTTATCTGATAGACTGACCAGTCTGGACTGTTATGTCCTGTGTTGGTACTCGTGCTTAGTCTTCCAACAATGGTACATTTAAATAAACGTTGGGGTCTGTGTAATGTTCTTGATTGTAAATAGTCCTAGTATATTCAGCTAAGGTTTGTTCGATGAACTTTACTATTAAGTAAGTAACCAACATCACTGTCTACGTCATAGAATTAACTGCTGAATTTCACACCGCGACTCAATACTCTTATTGATATATTGCTAAGTATATTACTACTACTACTACTACTACTACTACTACCACTACTACTACTACTACTACAATTATGCTGTCGTTGCTGCTTCTGCTACATCTGATGATGATTATGATGATATAATAATACTAATAATAGGCCACTTATAATGCGCCAAATCCACAGCCTAAGGCATGCTCCAAGCGCCACATTATTATCCCCAGTCAATGGATCTGTGTAGACTCCATGTTCCTTCTCAACTCCATGGGGAGTATACCAATCTGGCGTTCCCAGCGCTACAAGGTTTTCATTCACATGTCCATCTCATTCTTCCGGGTAACCATTCTCTGCTGGGTGAACAGAGGCATTTTCGAACTAAGCCACTTGCCTAAGGTGACACCACACGTTTTTCAGCCTGTGTCTCAGTGTGGGACAACATCGAATCCTAGATACTCTCAGGCTCTCGGTCACCCATCCAAGTATTGGATGCACTGCACGGGACCATGTGCCACCACATGATGATGATGATGATGATGATGATGATAATGATGATAATGATGATGATGATGATGATAGTGATGATAGTGATGATAGTGATGATGATGATATTGTTACTTGTACTACCATCACAACCACCTCTTCGAGTGGAACCAATCTTCCAACCAAGCAATGGCCGTTAACGTTGCCTTGATTTCCCAGGAACCATGACTTAGATCTCTGCTAAGGATTAGTGATATTGATTTGAGACGGATAACGTCGTATAAATAAGTGATGCCAGGTGTCCTGACACCCATGATTAGACCATTGCTACATGTATGTATTATGTCAGTCAGTCTTACTTACGCCTTGTTAGTGTTGTCAGGAGTTCCAACATACAGCACGCAATCACAAGACGATGAGAAATAAGTTGAGATAGTGCATGTTCGACGACATCCGTAAAGCCATATATTTGGAGGATGTTTATATTAGTTTGGACTGTTGGGCAAGTTAAAATGTTATAACCTTTAAACAGCTAATTAGACATAGTAAACCTTGGATACTGTCAAGTCCATAGGATGACACTGCTGAGTCTGGTTTAGCTACAAGACGGAACTGCTAGGAATGGTTCATAGGAATTATTCATAGGAATGGTTCATAGGAATGGTTCATAGGAATGGCTCATAGGAATGGTTCATATGAATGGTTCATAGGAATGGCTCATAGGAATGACTCATAGGAATGGTTCATAGGAATGGCTCATAGGAATGGTTCATAGGAATGGCTCATAGGAATGATTCATAGGAATGGTTCATTTGATGACGTTTAACTGTGTCTGCAGTGTTGGTCGAGTTACATTACGTCATTGATTGTTAAAATAAAGAGTTAACATAAAAGGTAATTGTTAATAAATAGTATTGAGATACTATAATAATGGTGGCGCTGTTTATAATGTCTAGAAATGGTTTCTATATCTATAGAACCAGTTTAGTAGTGGAGGTGCGTGGACTAGGTCTGTCAGACGTTGATGAGTGCAATGACAAAGATAGGTGTTACAGTGCTATGTGGTAGCACTAGGTTAAGTATTCCCCCTCTGCTTTAACATGGACGTCTAATTACATGCAATATTTATGGTAAGCCTGTTGAAGTTACATCGTCTTTTACTCGCCTGATGGGGTTTCTTGTCTGTCACATTGACATGCTTTGTACTGAGCTAATGAGAAGACAGCTGCATTAAATAGTCCTAGTGTAGATCTGTCTCATCCTCGAACTCCAAGAACCCCAAGCTTGTTAATTAACTCACAGCCTTAATGTCTTCTGAAGATTATCCAAGTGTATAAATGCACTTTAGGATCTGTTTGGACAAAGAGATGAATGTATTTTTTAACCTTCTCCCTGATGAATTGTTCCATTGTGAATGGATTCTTTAATTGGTAATACGATTGGAAGACAAATATGCACATAGGGGCATAGTCTGCCCACTCAACAGCATTATACATGCGTTGATATTTCATACCAGAAGAAACATGAATAGAAATCTATTAAATTTCGCTATGTAGTTTGCGCGAAATGTCAATTGCACAAAGACTATACGATCTCGTACCACATGCTGCATCACAAATTAACAGTCTAGACCTTCACTGATATATTGTATTGCTCTACTGCAAATCCATTATTAGGAATCGGAGGCGTGTAAAAGTACAATGACAATTGCAAGTTTATCCATGCTTACTTGAAGAATGCAAGTAGTGTGGAGAATATCTCAGAACGTGCTGATGGGAAAATAGTTTCTGTTTTGACGGCCGGAAACGTAAATCTGGCAGAATCGGCTTTGCTGATGACAAACTGTCATGTCTCTCTGCGCACGACACAACATTCTCGTCCAATCTCGCGAGAAATAGCGAAGTTTCTATGAATAGGGCAGACGGCCGTGGCTTCCTTGAAATGAGAAACTGACACACCATGAAACGGCCTGATCTATATTGGCAATCAGTCATATGCTTACATTGGAAACATCGAGCCGTGTATAGGAAACCCATGTCCAACCCATTTATCGTAGTGATTATATATTGTATGTCCAGAAGGAATAAACATTTTGTATTGTATGTCCAAAAGGTATAAACATGTTATGGCCAATTCATCCAGTATACATTCATGCCAAATGTACAAAAGATGATGCTTTCAGAAATAACAGAGTCTTAGTACCAGCAATTGAACCTGATTACTTGTTATGTTGCTCGCGATCACTGCTTGTTCGCGAATGGGTTCAATGTCTGGTATGGAGTAATTGTCGGTCATATAATATATAATCTATTTCGATCGCATTAACCTCGACACTTTTTTATCACTGGGAGAATCTCTCACCCGCATATTAGCTGTTGTTTTATGTTGGCTTTATGACTAGATCCTTGTCCTAAATCAGTTTAAACAAGCCGTCAACCCGGACCCGTCTTTATCTGCTGAGTGTTCGCTGCGCACTACACGGTCATAACCAATCAATACCTCATGCTATGGTCTACTGTAGAAGGCTCCGGTCTGTACGTTACACGGGATGATTACAGGTGAGAAGCCGTAGGAGCTGCTCCACGTGGAGATGTATGATAGGATGTGCATGTACATATCACAGAGCATTGCCTTACAAGCTCCAAGTCTATATTATAATTATGTATCCTATATACGTATACTAAATATGTATGCGTATGTGTGAAATGAGTGCACATTGATCCATTGACCGGGGTAATAATGTAGCGCTATGAGCATGCTTCTGAAGCATGGATTTGGGGCTATATAAATGCGCACATTATTATTATTATTAGTTTAAGAGAGAGGGAGAGGGAGAGAGAGAGTGTATGTGTGTGTATGTGTGTGTGTGTGCGTGTGTGTGTGTATATGTGTGCGTGTGTGTATGCGTGTGTGTGTGTATATATGTGTGCGTGTGTGTGTATGTGTGCGTGTGTGTGTGTGTATATGTGTTCGCTCTGTCTGCCTCTCTCTCTACTAATACAATGCTAATATAATCTCTAATACCACAAAAATAACCTTCTGTTAACAATTTCCCGGTATGCGTATTATGGTATTGGACTTCAATTTGATATCTCTCTGGATCATGTCTAGTTCAATATGACCTGCATTCCAGTTGTCTAGTACAATACCGCGGGATGTAGTGATGTATGTACAGAATTCATAACGGATCAAGGTACGGGATTCTCCCTAAAGTCTGGGTAATCAGTTGTATTGGATTTGACTGAGACTGTCATATAATATAATCTAATGTACGGATGATTCAAATATGAGCATGCTGCAATGGTATTCCACTGATACTGATGAGAATGTATATGGACGGTAAGTCTCGCATGGGTCATTTCCGGTAACAAGAAGAATATCGACGGTTGCTATGAATGACGTCTGAATCTTGACATTTTCATGTGAGGTCACAATGGGATATATTCAAATGCGTAGCGCATTTAGGTGTTTGACCGGTTTATGCTACCGGATATTGAATAAATCTCGGGCTATCTCGTGTCAACTTACAGACCCTATGCCTTCGATAGTGCCGTCGTTTTTATTAGTCTTCATCCTTACACTGAATGGAATACAAGAACATAGTTAGCATATTCCATGGCAAAGATAAACATAATCTTTGTTTAGAAACCTGCTGGATATCCCAACCTTGTATCAACATTATCCCAAGGTCCTACTTCTACGTTCAGCCAGAGACGCCTATCACATGGCATTACCTAAACACTGGAAGCACTTTATGGACTTCCGCCGTGAATAGCTTGTCCCGAGAACATGGTATCCTGCGATGACTTAGGGTACGCGCCGTTCAAGCACGCATTACACCATCCTAAGCCACGTCCTTCAGCCACTTCATCAGGACCCTGCTCTCTGGAATTAGGCGGCATTGGGCCCAGGCCACTGACCGGCTGACAGCATATTAATGGTCATATCTACTGGAGGAGAGGACCTTCAGCCGTCAAGTCTGGTAATAGAGAGGTGATGGAATCACGCAGTGATCAATACAGGGTTATTCCGACGCCGAAAAACATACGGGTAACGATATCTGATCAAATTTGTTTGTTTCCCTTGTCAAACTGAAGGACAGATTCTGCAAAACAGTTAGTTGCATTGATGTATCGGAGAGAGGTGTAGTATGCCTGACACTTGATCTTTCGTGGAGTTGTATAAACTGTCTCAGAGAGACCGCGATAATTCCCAACTGATTTGTTCTGCGTGTAAATTCGATTTGCGATAACAGGGTTTAATCATAAATAGATAATAATATAATATAATAATACTGCACCGAGATTCAGCTGGGCTGTTCAGGCACTTAACCTTAGCATGGTGAGCTGAAATGGCCAAGCTACAATGTTTTAAGCAGATTAGATGTATTAAAAAGATGTACCACTAATTCCTTTAGCATTTAATTATCCCCAAACTCATCTTTTAAAGCCAACCCTAGTACTTAAAAGTATCCACAAATATATCTTTACACGCCAATGTGTGTGCATACCTGTAAAGAAATATACTTCAAGTGGATCCATTTATTATCTATAAACCAGCGTGGCATATAACCAGCTACAGTACATTACATCTGAAAAATACCCGTCGCTCTTTCCCTTAGAAATACGATATTGTTTGTTCAAGTTCAACAAACGTCTATATACTCATTAACGCGTAATGTTTCTTTGAAGACGCTCTGCCATAACTGTCTAAATTTACTTACCCATGCGAAGAAGCAATTGCTGCACTAAACATCCTATCATTCCTAGCCGCCGACATTACCTAACTCGCTCAAAGTATATTAGTAAACATATGCTATTAGGGAAATGGTATCGTGTTAAACGAGGGAAGCTATTGAACAGATCGAGCCCCGACGGGAGAATCTCTAACACGGTCTGCTGCAGACCATTAATTAACGTTCTGTGGCGTGCTGGCATCAACTCGGTGCTACGGTTCCATAACCATATCCCGGAGGAAGAACAAATGATTGCTTAAACAGTGCGTTTCAAGTATGTATTCCTGTTCAAGGAGGGGGCGTGCAGAAACACTCAAGTACGCCCTGCTTCCTTTCCTCTACAGAATACCTACAGTGAGTAGTTATTTGGAAAACAACTTTCAACAGTCACGCAATATTACCATAAACAATAGTTTTAATTATGCAAATAGTCTCTACAATGATGACACTTAACATTCCTGTAGTTGTTTCATCGGAACACGGTTTGTTCGCATAGCGGAACGGCCATCAATGGAAGTGAACAGATAATCGATAATCGATAATCGATATAGCGGTATGTCAAAGTACCCACCTGGACAAACGCGTGTATAGACATAGCAAGGCAGACCTAGGCACTGTCGGTAATGTGAGCGCCGTTTTGTAATGTAGACGTGAACTTGCTTCCATAATGATCAGCTAAGTATTACACGTCACATTTGCAGTGAAAGTATATACATATCACGAGCTAGTCGATATTCTGGTACTGGTCCGTGTCAGGCTATGCAGGTATGATACACAAACCTGCCTTTGCCCGCGATGAGTGTGAAAACCTTTAAACAATAATCAAATAGTCGTCGATATTGTCCATAGCTCTTGTAGCGCACTATCGCTGTCAGTGTCGCCATGTCCTTCTCGTCTAGAAAAGGATTCACTCAGAATCAGCCTGCTTTTTCACACCACGTGAACGAAATATAATTCCAATATTTATATACACAGGATCAATACTAACGTAATTTCAGCAGCTTTTCATGCCCCGAATGGACGTTCCTCGAACAAGGGAAGGTGTCGCTGAATTGGACGAGTCCTTACACCCGTCGCTCGGGCGATCAGAAAGTCTCCAAAGTAAACTCGCGAGCATGATGTTGCTCTGACCACGTGGCTCTCTTACGCTGACGGTCAATACTCTGAATAGCCGGTGGTCAAACTTAATACCTGTCTAAGGCATTGTGGTCTCCAATGCAGAGTTGCAGGGATTGGCCTCCAGCGCTGATGGATGAGGCTTCATGCTATTGCTCGATGTCTACTTTGCTCTTGTCTATTCGTGTAGAGTTTACTTCTTCAGACCAAGATTTCGTCCAACAATCGGACTTCTTGGCTTGGACGATGGCTTGGAACTGCCCTCGTTTATTCTGTTAATGGTATCCGTTTCAAAACCCATCTCGGTTAATGTAAGTATGAAGGGCTTTTCTGCTGACAGTAATTGGTCTTGCTAGACCTCAAGCTGGACTCTAGGCTTGCGTGTGAACAGGTCTCGCTTCGTTGGAGTTAATCCCACTTGACATATACAATTGGGCGACATCTTCATCGTTTAATCTCTGCGGTGTATTTTTAGCCAACAAACTTAAATAATTGCTATAAGGAATTTGGTATGATGTTTATTTCTGCATTAATTGTCCGACTATGAACGTCGGGGCGCGCTCAGCTGGTATGAACTGGACATTAATAAGCGATGCTATACATGTTAATGCCCATTGCACGGTGGCATGACTGGGTTTGGCATGTTTGATGGAGCTTAAACATCGCCCATAAGAGGGCAGCGCGGGAAAGCCACTTTCAATGCCATGTTCATATTGATTGCCTGTTCGTGGGATGGAAGTCTGGAGTTGGGATGAACTCGGCTCACAAAGGTATAATTGCCCTGCTTTATTGCCAACTAGGCTAAAATGCAGATAGCTATCAAGACTTTGACGAAATCACTAAAAAAACGTACGACTAATTTGACACGTGCAATAGAAGGTAATCTATAATACGACGTTTACCAACAGCAGTAAATTGCCTGTTTTTATAATTTAATTGAAATTGTTCGATTTTTCATTTCCGTATCCTAATTTGTGAGTTGGATATGTGGAGTTGTAAACGAGGTCTGATAGCGACCTTGGTATTCAACCGATGTGTTTCACAAACGAATGGCTAACTTAACATTCCGAAACGTTATAACTGGAATATTTTCTAGTTGCCTTGTCACTGACTATTCCATATATCACCCTTCTTGTAAAGTTTTTAGTGAACTAGCCTACCTTCCCCTGCCTTCACGCCAACCACAACATGAAGTGACTAGAATTTTAATTTAAGAAAATTGAACAACCATTTGTCAGGGTGTCACTTTGCCCATCGCATGTGACCGTAATCCATTAATAAATAGCCTTTGTACGTCCCTGTGTTAATCCATCTACATTTATATTAAATACTGACAAGCTACTCCAGCATGACTGACCTGAATACACTGAATTGTGATACTTTATTACATAGCAGAACAACCTGGATCAGAATGTTTATATAATTATGCAATTCCTAGGTCGTCACTCAAGCCAGGACTATTTAAATTGTAATTTTATTTTAATTTATTTCTTAAAAATATGCAAACTTAATATACTGAAGAACTTGTGGTGTTATGAATACTCTCGTACATGTATGCTAGGTGAACCCTGTTATAAGTCTGTCACCTGAAAGTATATATAGGCCATATATATACAGTATATATTGCTGAGCAGATGCAAGTATATTTACTATACATACCTATATATATACAAGTAAAAATATTACTTTATTGGCCCCCTTCTCTCTCTCTCTCTCTCTATATATATATATATATATATATATATATATATCTATATATATCTGTCTCGCTCGCTCTC
>JAUTBV010117289.1:0-13477 GCA_032361325.1 Lepetodrilus fucensis
ATGTGTAGTTGAATAGGGAATGTATAGCTGGCCGCAGTAGAGTTGACTCCTAAATTGACTTCTTGGTCTCGAGCATTCTTTCTAACGATGGGTTAGGCGCATTATAAATATGTTTTTAATATTATTATTTTATTTTATTTATGATTTCCTGATAAGGATTTCACTAATAAACGACCAGTTAATTTAATATAAATAATTCTGGCAGATATGTGCACGTATAAGTTTCTGTTGGGTACCTCGGTTTATACCAAAATAAATATGATTTCCTGTTACGGATTTCACTAATAAACAACCTAGGCTAATTGAATATAAATAACTCTGGCATATAATTGCAATATAACACTGTTTGGTACCTCGGTTTATAAATACGTATTCGTAGTTTGCAATATTAGTTTATGATGTTTATGAAGTAATCACTGTAGTGTTCAAGTAATCATCATAATTGTCATCAACTATTGTCTGCAATTCATTAGTTCTTCAGTGTCTTCACAAACAGAATGTCCTCTTCGTGCCGTGCATACCTCGCCATTTGTAATATCAGTAGGTGAAAGGTCGATGTTTGGAGGGACGAAGTTCATGTCCCACATGTCTGGAGTTGCGTTCCATGGCTGCACCTCGTGACCGGAAGTTGGCATAAGGAATGCTGGGAATTGTGGGAACTCCTTAACCGGCGGGAGACGTCGTGCGGAATCGTAATCTGTGGAAGGAATTTTGGAGAACGTGAGAACAAATGGGTATGCCTATGCATTGGCAATGAGATCAAACAAAAAACATAAAATGCAATTAATTTGTTGGGGGTATGAATTGGGGTTTAGAGCCGTTTTCGAGAGTCTTTCACTTATATCACGGCTTGTCAGCCTAGAGCATGAGGAAACCTGAAACATCTATAGTGCTGAATGTTGCAGTAAACCTGCTAGCACTGACTGGTACTGACAGATAACTGTATTGCCACGGTATCGAGTCAATACCGACAGAGCATTCTATCAGAAATGTAACTTTCGCAAACATTGATGCCGGATTCCTAGGCCACAGGGACTTGTGGAGCGGAGCCAGTAGATCTACGTCTGACTTGTCAAAACCAGTCAACAAAACTTTTGTTTACGTTTTAAAAAAATCATAACAAATATCCGTACGTTTGTTGGACTAATAACGCATAAATTTGCATTCAGTTATTAAAAACAACCCAATTCTAAATTTCATCATATTTCCATACACTGATAGAGAGAAGGGTAGTTAATAGATTTTACGAATTAGTATAGTTTATATCATGGTTATTTTACAACATCTAGAATAAAAGTGGTCTGATTCACATTAATAAATCTGTAATTACCTCCGTTAACGATGGGAAGCGGATATCCGCCGACAGGTCCGTCTTTTATGCAGTTCATTTCCGGTGCAGAAAAGTCATTGTTATTTCCATCGCATGGGATTTCAATCAGATCTCGTTTGGATTTAGCTCTCTTGTTCTGAAACCACACCTGCAGGATACGCTGATCGATCCCGATTTCCGAGCCCAACTTTTCTCGCTGCTGCCGTGAAGGTTTTGCACAAAACAGGAACTCTCGTTTCAGGATTTCTGTTTGTGCTTCTGATAATGCGGAACGACCCTTCTTTTCGTTATTGTCATCGAGTTCTTCGTCATCTGCAATGAGAAGGTTGTTTTCGTTGTTTTAAAATATGGTTTATAAGGAAAAGAAGAATGTTTATTTAGGTATCATATGATGAATAAAAACACAATGGCAACATACACTGGCAACCCAAATTTCTAAAAACACCACATTGACAAATAACACCTGTGTGAAGCTGTCATGATAGCAGACCTGGTCCATGTCGATGACCAATGGCCAGAAAACTACGAGTTTAAACTGCCTTTCATGACATTGACCACACACCACTAACAATAAGCTACAAGCTAGGTGTAATCCCACCGGGTGGTCAGGGCTGCACCATTAGCCCATGTATTTATCCCCTGTGGGGCATCAGAACCCGCACTTACAGCGTCTGGGATAAAACCTATGCAATAGCCATCAAGGTGGGTCAAGTTTTAACTCGGGAAAATTTCACTGTGTTCTAATTATCTTCCAAGCTAATGGATTTTAAACGTGTACTGTCAGATATTGTTGACCTATGTAGTGGTTACAAATTATTAGTATATCTAGGTTTTGCCTTAACTTAATGTGTGATATATAGTATGCCTTTAATGGCTACCAATGTTGGAACTGTGGATATATTATATCTGTTTTCTATTTCTATTTCTATATGCATGGCTAGTTCACACATAAAATATGTTTATATATGCCACAATTCTGGTGAATATTGTAGCGTTGTTAAGTCCTGTCAACGTGGTGAACAATAAATTAACTTATTAGTATTCAAAATCAAGCCCCATTTCATTAACCGTCTATGCAGTATAATGCTAGCACTGTTGATGTGTTGTTTTTTTTTTTGCTAGGGCCTAGTAGAAGAAAGAAAAAGTTCGTCAGTTTGGTTGAAAATAATTCTCACCTGCTAGTTTATTTCGATGGTAGTCTTGACTACATACGAGTCTGCAATCATCTCTCAGGTAGAATTCGTCGCCTGTATCTAGTTGCCTGTTGCATTCAGTACACGTGAAGCAGGTCACGTGATAGATGTTGTCGTGCGCACGCCTAACATTTTCCGTGGGTGGTATTCCTCCGCCACACCCGGAACACTGCACTCCGAATAACCTGCAAGATAAGATCACAGGGTGTCAAAGTTTATGTCACAGAGAAATATTAAGCAGTTAAAGAGTGGCTCAAAACACACACAATTCATATTGTAAATTTATAAACCTAAAGAACTGATGGTTCGATGTACACTCATCACACTGATTGCTAGGTGAGCAGAAACATCTGAATTTTTTTTAATAAACACGTCATTTATGTTAATAAACACGTGACGTCACCGGTAATTTGAATAAAGCGCGCGGCTGTCAACCGTCTGGCCGAGGACCAATTACAGTGTATTACGGTATTCTAACCACGTGACTAACATCGAGGGAAATTCAAATGAGGGTAATGAATATATGAACATGAGAAACATTGACTTCCATATGCATTTTCAAAACAATAGTCGATAGATAAAAATATTTATTTCAATGTTTGCGTGGCATTTCATGCAAGAAGTGTGTATTCCTATTATTATTGTTGTTATTATTATTATTATTATTATTATTATTATTGTAGTAGTAGTAGTAGTAGTAGTAGTAGTAGTAGTAGGAGTAGTAGTAGGAGTAGTAGTAGGAGTAGTAGTAGGAGTAGTAGTAGGAGTAGTAGTAGGAGTAGTAGGTGTGGGTGTAGTAATACAATAGTAATACAATAGTAATACAAAAGAAGAGGAAGAAGAAACAAACGAAATAAGAAGAAACATAAGAAGAAGAAGTTGTTGTTGAAGTTGCTGAATGGTTTGTTATAATGTATATATATGTTACAATCAGATTGTGAAACCAGTCATTTCGTGAAATGGCTGAAATCTTCATTGGATTTCGGTTTCACTAAGTCATTTTTTAAAAATTGAAAGGAAATTTCGCCATAAACGACACTCTTACTAAATTTATTTATTTATTTTTATTTCTAAGTCGATACATTTTCTTTTACGAAGTCGATACATAATGAGTTGTTGTACTGTTTGTAATATTCTGTTTGTGTCACATTTTAATGAACTTTCCTGTTACCATAACTTTATTGAATTGTTTTTCAAATAATGTTGACTTTTATTATAAATTGTATGTATATATACAACTTTATCTTTTTATAATTTATCATTTAGTCTACTATAGTATCATAAATCGCATAGCGATTGGTCTTAGACATTGTAAATTTCAATGTTCTTATTATTTGGAAAATGTTAATGTTGTCTATGAGTGAGACTAATACATTTATCTGTCTGTCTATGTGTAATATTGTCCATATAGTTAACTGTCTGTCTATGTGTAATATTGTCCATTATAGTTAACTGTCTGTCTATGTGTAATATTGTCCATATAGTTAACTGTCTGTCTATGTGTAATATTGTCCATATAGTTAACTGTCTGTCTATGTCTATGTGTCCATATAGTTAACGTAATCTTGCTCTGTTTGATTGGTATCATTGTTGTGGCGTCGTTAAGAAGAATGGTTCCTAAAACAACAATGCACGGCAGACCACGGACAAGCTTAAAACAAACCTCCCTAATTTCGCTATATGAAGTAGTCGGCAGTAGCTGCTTACTATGAGACTCCTGTCCGCTACTCAAGACATGCCACTCCAGGTGACGCCTTGAGACGTCACGTGACGGCTACACGCTGCAAGGCATGGCATATGATTGGTCGAAAATATGCGTCTTGTAGCTATATAAGAAACAGTGTTTTCGGAAAATAACATATCACAGATACGGAACTTTCTTAATTTACAAACTCTCAGTATTTGTATTCAGAATGAAAGGAACTGGCAGCCATAGAACTCTAGACCGGAAGTACATCCATTGTGCCATTATGGGGGACGAGATGGTTGGAAAGACCAGTATTTCGGAGAGTTATTCACAGAAGTCTTTCAATGAAAGATACGAGGCCACGGTGTTTGACAACTACGTTGTACCTCTGAATATTGCTGGGGAGCAGTTCGAAATCAGCATGTACGACATAACTGCGAAGGTATGTTGAACATTTATTAGGTATTTCTTAACAGCTTGTAACAAACGAAAAAACGTTAATGACTTTGTTTTAATTACTGGATTGCTGCTTACAGTATATTGTTCATATTCAATATGCCATCAATATAGTATTTAATTTCAATTTCATGTATTCACTCAAACCACCCACGGTGGTACAAGAGCATGTTATTATACATGATACATTGAATACTTGTTTACTTTTTAGTATTCTGTGAGTCACTTCTCAACGCCGCTATACAAATAGTATTACCTTGAACGGTATTCAATTATTATTGACGGTTCAATGGTAGCCGCTCAATGACGAGTTGGGATATTTACAAATGACTTTATTAGGACGTTTTGTTATTTCTAATTTAACCATACAAACATGTCTAGTTAACCGTCTGTCTGATGGATCTAGGCATATATAGCTGTTCTTTAAGGCATCTCCAGTTTCCTCTAACATGGAGAAAGTTAAATAACTGAGTAACAATTGTGAATGTAAAACCTTCTAGCGCCTTAACAGGCACCTTGGGTTGTATACTCACCAGCTGAAATGAGTGAACATTGATCCATTAACCGGGGTAATAATGTAGCGCTATGAGCATACTTCTGAAGCATGGATTTGGAGCGATATAAAATGCGCACGTTATTATTATTATTATTATTATTATTATTATTTTCTTTTCAGAAAAACTTCGAAGCTGTCCGCTGCTTTGCTTATCAGGCCTGTGAGGTCCTTGTCCTGTGTTTCTCCAAGTGTGACAGGGAGACCTTCGCCAACATCGCAGACCGCTGGGTACCAGAAGTCAAGAGACACGCCAAGGTGACCAAACAGAAACGCCCGGTTATACTAGTGGGGACACGCGCGGACCCTCTAACCGGAAGTGACCTCACTGTGGTGACAACGGACGAAGGCTTCGCAATGGCCGCCGCAATTGGTGCCGACTGTTACGTGGAGTGTTCGGCTAGGGATGACACGAGTCTCAGCGATGTGTTCAGACACGCCGTGTTCTCAGCTCTCAAGTCAAGAAAGAAGAGAAGCATTCTAAGACACATCTTCAGACGGAGAATTACATCAGATTAGAAGGTGCCGCGCAAATGAAGACAGTCCTTATCGAAGTTATTTCCGTCCGTGAAGATATACTCGATTGATCGTGATATGATAGTTATCATCCTTTTGGGTGGTGAATTATCAGGAAATTTATCCGTATCTTGTTATGCATACACTTGTGCTATATGTTGTTATATACACACCTACGAGTGCCTTTAAATCATGTATATGTAGTGTGTTCTTCTGCTTTACCAATATATTAACTGTTACAAACTGCATGATTTATATATTTATTCGTGTTGAATGTAAATAAATGTTAATTCGTAATATAATTTTATATCGTATCGTTGTTGTTTTCATAGCATTACTTGTTTGTGTGCAAAAGACCACATAAATAGGTAAATGTTGCACAGTGGGCAAAGTCGTTGGACATGTCATCAACATATAGTGTTGTTAATAGCAGCATCTATCGTTAAATGTCATTGATAACGTCATCGGTCATTTATATCATCATCAGAGAATATTCATATGTATGGTTGTTTTGGACTATAACTGCAAAGTACATTCACTTGACAGACATAAAATCATGTTTGTACATCCAAAAAGCTTTCCACCGCTGTGAGCCTGTGTGGTTGACACATCTCTATATCAGTTGATGCATCAAAGACAAAATAAATAGCGGAACGTTCCCTTTATTCATATAAAATATTAATATTTTGATAACTATTGAGTACTGGGGACTAAATACATCAGTAAATAACAACGTTTGGGTGGATACATCAAGCGTAATTAGTCTCAGATCTAAATTCGTTTGTCCTTTATACAGGCCTATCAACTGTGATACTATGACTTTAAAGATTCACGTCAATTCCACCACAGAATATGTACCGTGTACACATATGTATATTATTACACTACGTGCGCTGCTTCATTTATATTAATATAGTTAATAAAGATAAACTACACCATATTCCATGTCCTACAACAACCATAGTGTCGTATTTACGAACATCAAACATATTGGGTATTATATGATTACCTTTAATCTACGTATTCTGTTTGCCAATAGAACCTATATCCAATATATATAATCCCACGGTGCCCAAAGGTAATAAGTTCATATGTCAAATACTGCGTCTTTAGAATGCCATACGCAGCATTTATTTCAGGCAGTCTCAGCAAAGTTGATTAAAATCAGCCATGTTGTGGTGGACAGGGAATTCAATTACATCGTCACTCTCTTCGAGACTTCGTTTCGCGCGTTCATCAACGCGTTGATCCTCGATTAATGAAAACGGAATTCCGAAAATTATCTTTCTAATTGACTGTCTCGCGCTACAACATGCTCTCAACGTCCTGTCCTCGCTGTCGTCTTTACCTCCCAAAGCCCCTAACCCTATTTTACTCACTTCATTTTCAAGTGATCACAACAAAATTACAGTTTACGAAGATTTGAATTAACTACCAGCTCGTTCGCCCCTGTATTTAATTCCATCGACATTGCTCATTGCCCAATAGAATTGGTTATCTACCGAAATGGATTAACTAGTGATGCTGGAAGGATTTTCCGAGGAAATTTGATTTTTCTCCGCGCGATGGTCGGGCCTTTCACGGAATACAGATTAGAGCTAGAGCGGTGCTTGTCGTCGCCAGTGTTGGGGATACGAAGCATTAATACCGATGGCATAATCCTAACCAGACCATCAACAAGCATTTCTCTGTCTAATTCACCGATTTGTATGGTCTTTACAGATCTGTATTTCTAACCAACGATTTATTAATGCTGCTCAAGATTGGCCACACATCATAATTCGTGTTTTGCTTTACATGGGGAATAAGACCTCGTTTATTTGATACGGTATGCTATTTTATATTATTCGGAATTAGTAAGCTCCGAGTGCCACATTGTGTGATGTAGTGTGTTCTAACTGACTGCTATGGTTCTGAATTGCGCTGTAATTTACAGAATATTAGTGTTACGGAATGATTAATTTCAACCAAGTGCCAATGCACAGTTCTTCACCGTCGATATTCTAGTAACGTAGAGATACATTTTTCTCATTTTGACTACAAATCGTTTCATTAGATTTTAGTTGAAAGAAGGAACAATATATTATGACCACTTGTCTGAGTTACTATCACAATCGAAACATTTATAAATGAATTGTATAAAAGTTAGTTTATGTTAAAGTGGCCATCCTCTGTTAAAGCACTACGTTCATTTGGTAGTGTTCGTTATACATGTACATTTATATATAAAAATGTTGCTAAATGGAAAAATATTGGTTCCTTACTACCGTCAGTTAATATGTCCACATTTGGTAAGGTGCAAAGGATAAAATAAACCACCATATGATAGTATAACCATATACTAGTAACTATGTCATTTGTATCTGGAAGACAAGCTGTTTTTCTTTTTCCAAAATGAGTATTACGTGTAATACACATGAAGTAAAGCACATCGATAAACTAACTGTTGTTAATGTTATGCTGTAGTATTTGTAACTATGGTGATGGGCATTGTGATTAAAACATTTCTTTATTTTATATATTTATTTTAAATTGGGGTTTAAAGTCGCTTTCAAGATAACTGCCCATGAGTGAAACAATCTGCATGGACGGGATTTGAACCCGGGATCTTTATATCTCCGGGGTCCAATGCTCTACCATTGCGCTACCACCCGCCCTATACATGATAGAACAAGTCAGCATCTACGTATTGCAAAGCACACAGGGCATGGTTTACAATAGCTACATGTCTGTGAACTAAGCAACTAAGCAGTGTCCTTTCTCTACTTTGTAGCAACCCACTCTAGGCGTTAAAGAGAAATCTTCTTGTTGGACTAAACATTCTCTTCTCAACATGCGCCAAGTTTTTAATCGTTTTCAATGGGCTGGTATTTGCATAGAGAGGACTTAGTTTTAATCGATAGTTCGCCTAGGAGATCAATTTTGAAGGTCAATTGCTGATGTGTAATTGAGATTACAGACGACAGAGACACAGCCTAATTCTCGAGGAGTTCACAGTCTCGTGGCACGTGACAAATCTCGCCAGTTCCCGAGGTGCCGCGTGCGCCACGTGACTACCCGATGTCGCCATCTGTGAGCGGAATCTGGAAATACTCTTGATTGTACTCGTCACATTTAGATGAAGCGCCGTCCATTTGAACTCCAAGATAAATGTAGTTCAAAATATCAATCCACTTGAAGGTTAAATCAGGTGGAAATGCATTAAAATCCAGTATCTAAATGAATAATTGTCAGAGTTTAGGTTATGGGACGGATAAGTACAATGTGAATGCTTTAAGCCCAGTCAACTAAGACATATATATAGTGACAGAAGAAGGCAACTATTTGTGAACATATTTGTGGCTATTCAGCTGCTAATATTAATGCATGTAATCTTGCTAAAAATATGTTATTATTTGTCATGTCTTACTGGGGGAAAACAGACATAGTACCATTTCTTTTCAGATTATCCCTATTTCATAAATACGTTAAGTGTGTTTTGTGAGAATTGCGAACCATGCTATCGGTGGATACTAATTTGGGATAAGTAACGAGTGATTGTTTTAATTTTGCAGTGGTGCCTAACATTGTAAGAAATGGTATTTTAAAACATATGCTTTATATTACCTATTTGCCGTTAAATATGATAATTTAAAGATGCAAGCATATATTTGCCATATAACCAATTCTTTCAAACCACGGGGTACCTACTAATAATCGTACTTCTGGTTGACAATTATTATTAGCAAGGGTACCGGTATATGTATAAATTGGCACCTTTCTTGTGTACATTTTTAATTGAGACATTGCACCATAAATGCAGCTCTGTCTATTAATTATATAATAAAATACAACTGTATTGTCCCAAATTAAATCTATTTAATACGTTGCAATTTTTAACTGTGTCAGTAAAATAGATACATGTAATAAATAAGACATCACTAATACTATATATAACAACAATATAAATTTACATTTCTATCATATAAAATAAAGGACGAATTGTAAATACGATTAAAAAACGATTACATTCTGGTACAAAATATAACATCACCATACAATAATTATTCGATATTTCTTTTGATAAGTTACGATACCAGTCATAATCAGTGCATTGATATCCATTCGCAACCGAATATATATATATATATATATATATATATTAATAATATATACTTTTAAAGAGCAGAATTATTTTATTGAGGTTGTGTATTAGAAATGTCAAATATGATCAACTTGTAAAAGAGATATAGGTCTGTTAAACACTATAATGATAAACATATGCTACATGTAGAGCATATGATATTCGAAGTAATCTTTGCTCTATGATCTGTTACTATAGTGTTAGTTAACGTCACAGTAATGGAAACCCCTTTTAACAAAAAATGAAAATGGTTTCACACCCATACCAGAAAATTAGTTTCATATTGAAACCGAAGTTGCTTTCATAACATTTCGCGTCTGAATTCGACACTCTGATTCTCAAAGGGTAATGGAAACAGCCGCGAATTTGGTGCGTAAATTGATGCCAGCAACATTAGAAGTTTCTGGCCCGAGATTGGCCGTGAGACACATAGCATCTGGTTATCCGTGTCCGCGACTGTAGACATGTTATCACTACCAGGGCCGGAGCAGCCATGCACGTGAAACAGATGCGACGGCGCCGTGTCCCTCTGTCGAGACATGCGCACAGACACGTGCCGGAACTCGAAGTAAAAGCACCGTAGGCCGACGGACCACGTTATGAAAGTTAATTTTGATTGGAATCAGAAGATTAAACGGACATACGGTGGCTGTTTGCAAACGTCCGACCATCGACAACTGGAGTGAGGACAAAAGATGACGGACATCGGACAGGTAGTGGTGCGATCCTAACGTCCATCACGTGGACACGTCCATTGTCTGTCTGACCTGACATCGTCCACGTGCATCTCAGGGTGACATTTGGAGTGACCTCCCCTTGAGATACTTGACCTTTATCACAGAGTATGAATTATTATTAACTGCCCGGAAGCCTATATTTTAGGAATTATGGGATTGGTATGAAAGGAGTAATTTGAAATGATGCATGATTAAGACGGTAGGTTAAGGTTGAATGATGAATTGCAATACCAGGGAAAGATTCACCAGTCCAATTCATCAATAGTTCCATGTGAAATTCCATCCGAATTTGGGGGCTATTATTTATAATGTGTGTCTTCTATTATTGATATGTTTGTTGTGTGTTATTACTGTGTTATGTATTGTATGAATGATGACTGCGTTATGTAGGCCTACAATTAACGATGACTCTAATGTGATGTATGGTTTCTTGTCTAGATGCCGACTTTAACGCTGCTGCCTAGAATAAAATTGTATATTTCTATATTAGTAACTAATTATGTTATTATTTTATTTTATTATTATGATATTAGTAAGTAATTATGGTAGTATACAATCCGCAAGATCGAGTCTATGGTATAATTGCGGATACTACTTATATGAAATAAAAATCTTAAATCACTATTACACATTCTGAATCGTCAACAATGTCTATAGGCAAATTGATCTGCCTAGCTATTTCTTCCAAATACTTGCTTACATTAGTTACCTATGTTCGTGTTGCCATATATATATATATATACACACATTACATCTAGCATACACTCATAATAGCCAAGGTATCGTTTCTCGAAGCTCTCTTAGCCGCTAAGGGACCATAGCACTCACTTTGCCGATAGCTAATGTATTGCTAAGAGAGTGCTATGGTCTCTTAGCGGCTAAGAGAGCTTCGAGAAACGATACTCAGATTATCAACTATTATATGCTCAAGTATACGAATAAATATCAACCATAATGAATAAATATACTATATTTTGTGCGTAGAAGACAACTCTATTGCACACAGCAAATAGCAAACAATCTACATGTACATGATATTTCATAGCTAGAACACAACATCGCAACTTTCATCCCAAATGCACATGTACAGTGCTACATATATAAACATGAGATATTACACATACTCAGGGAGGCTATTGTAGCATCATTCAACATCATTCAACATGTTCAAGAAACCGGATTCTTCATCAACCAAGAAATCAACACTTAGTAAATAAAATACAGCATTAATGTTCCGCTCAAAGCTACATTTATAAGAACGTGCCCTTATAGTATTGAAACTATTTGGTTAAACCTTGCCCCGAGATTACGAAACTTTTCTGAGTACGTGTTTGTGCTCAACTCGCGTGCTATGCTGAAAAACATGACGTTTTATGAACACAATTATGAGTTGAGTATGAAATCGTAAAGGTTTCGTAATCTCGGGGCTAAATTGATTGCTTAAAATATAAATCGTATTGACGAAGAGAACCAGTGAGTTCATTGTTTTCTAATTATATCACGTAATGTAATTTTCATTAGAATAAACTCTGTTCTGTTCTGTTCCCAAGCACAAGTTTCACGACTGATGTTGATCACTTTGGCATCCCTCGTGTTTCCTCAGCCTATAACATACTGTCTATGTCACCACATCCGCCGGTCCATGGCATTTCAGCTCACCAATTTGGACAGCACTACCTGCCATCCCCGTTAATGCCTGCCCTGACAAATGCGTGAATTAAACTTAGATAAACTAGTTCCTCTTGAACACACAGATTTAATCATTCAACTGCCGTCAGCGTTGCTTCACCAATACAACATCGCCGGCGGCAGCTTTTCATATTAACGTTCGTGTCTCCTTCATCAACTGGTAATTACGCGAAATGCCGATTTATTCCAGTGTAAACTGCACTTTACTTGGGACTGATTTACATGTCCGAGATAAGTGAATTTGCTGAAGAGCTATGCTTAATCTGTCACAGGGTCATAGGACGACGAGGACGGAACATTTGTTTAATTTGTAGAAATCTCCTCGGAGGGTGTGACAAGTCTTTTTTCCCTTCCACGTGAAATTACGTTGTGGGGATTTGAGACTTTACAAAAGCGAGGTTAGCATTAGAAGGGCTTATGCATTCAGCAATGAAGATTACTGTATCGCGAAATATTAAAAATGGTGGTTTATATGTAAATTAAAATAATAATTTACATGGTTGGCAATTAATTATCATACTATTATTCTCAACGAATGATGGATCTAGTCAGTTACTGTATTTAATATGTATATCTTCATTATAGATGCTATTATGTTTTAATGAAAAAATAGTCCTAGTTATAACACAATTCCACATTTCAGGTGAACATATAAATTATCATTTGAAAGTTCGTTCTGGCCCCGAGATAACGAAACTTGTTTGAGTACAATATACAATTTGAGCTGTAGTATCAAAACTTTTCGTAATTTCGAGACCTGATTTGTAGGCCTAATTGTAGTAATTTCCGTATACTTGTTCACGCACATATTACGTATCATGTAAAGGTAGGCCTACATACCTGACCACAATACACTTCTTCTTAATTATAATGGTTAGTATTAAATTCATAACATGAATACAGGTTGCTATTAGCTATTTTTAGATGATAACCGCTTCAAATGAAAGATTGTATTAAAAAGTAAAAGTACACAAATACCTACAGAATCATAACGTATGGCTTTGATCACGACATTTCTAACGTGAAAACATGCTGTTATTCGATCCTATAGGTAATACTCTACCAATGTATTGGAACTAGTCGTACAGCAGTCGAACGTACATAAGATTGAGCCAAGAAAATGTAAATTTGCAAGCCAGTTATTGGTTGAAATGTTGGAAACACATCATTTTATGTGGATAATTTGTCTGGTT
>JAUTBV010117300.1:0-13332 GCA_032361325.1 Lepetodrilus fucensis
TTCTCTATTATGGGCCCTCCTGAAAAACCTGGATTATTCTGTCCGTCTAAGTATAAAACAAAAATATCATTTTCAATTTTAAATGAAGATATTAATGCTTTTTTAACAAAGGGAACTGGATAATCAAAACTCTTTAATCCCAACTCTAACTTAAGTCCAAAAGGAAAACCTAAGAATAAAGCATTATCCCCTAAAATGACACTTTCGTTTGTAAATCCAATATTGTTTTTAACATTACTTACCTCCATAATGTCAAGTACAGCAATGTCTATACTCTCTTTTTTATGAAACAAAACAAATGATTTTAATTTATTCCATTTACCATTTCTGAATATTTCAAGTTTAGTAGTTTTTAACGAATCAGAATTTTGAAAAATATGTTTTGCTGTTATTATATAATTTTTATTATTCCTATTATAAAAAAATCCAGTAGCTGTTTTTTCTCCATACTTAAGATATACAACATCCGATAGGATTTCATTGGTAACTATGTTCTGAGAATTAATCCCATTTATTAATAACATGGTAAAAAAGGCTATCATTAAGTATTTTTTCATAGCTATATTAATTAGTATTTTATTGTTATATGTTATTATTCCCATCCCTACAAACCCAATCAATTCATCTTGAACTTAATTCTTATTTCAAAAATATTTTTAATCTCAACAAAAAAGAAACAATCATTTTTTAGAATTCACAGCTGTAAGATGATATCCTTCCTTCATCAATAATCGTATAACACCATTTTCTCCACCTAGATGTGCAGCTCCAACAGCAAAAAACCTTGAACCAGATTTGATTTCCCTCTCGATAACTGGAATCCAATTTCTATTCCTACCATAGAGCAATAAATCTTCGTATCCCTTTATACCACCTTCTTCTTCCTCTGTCATATTGGCCATAGCATCTATATCCATTGATTTATATATTTTTACCAATTTATCTAGACTACCTTTGCTTTCACTTCCGAGTTTGATAGCTTCTACAAGTCGTTTTGCTTGATATTCATAAGGTATAGAATCAAATATTGATAATTGATATTCTATAGATTCGAGCCCTCCAGTAACTTTATTAGTGCTTTTAGCCAGATTATTTAATTCGAATTCGTATGATTTCATAGAACCATTTTTTAAGTCTCCAGGGTTGAAATCACTCATTGCAAATATCTCTAGAAACATTGGTTTCATACGTTCTAACATCAAGAGAGGTAAACCAAGTTTTTGAAAATGTGCTTCCACAACTTCATAGTCTTTCTCAGAAATAAGGTCTTTTAATGTCTTATCATCTGACATCAATATCTTATTCATCAATCCCATCATCTTACTCATATCTGTCATATCATCTACGTCGATTTCAAAAAATACTTTCTCAGCAGCATCAAATCCCTCTTTCAATCCTTTTGGCAGAAAATAATCATCACTACCTATGATATGTATTGTCCCAAATAAATAAGATGGCTTCTCTATCCCATTCCCTTCTATTTTCCATAAGAGAGAGTGAGGAAGATTAGCTTGCTTTATAGTGTTTTTAGTTGTTTTGCATGCACTAACTCCTAAAAGCCCCAATATTAATAATACTAGAAATAATCTATTATCAATTCTTCCCATAATTACATTTTTTGTTTTTTCCATCTCTAGTATAATTAGCTTTTTTTATTTAAAAAAAAGTGATAACAGCTTTTTACCATTACCACCTTTTTTATATGAATTCAATGTATTATCATTATTTGTTTTTTATTAAAAACCCCCTTAATAAAGTTATTTAACTGCGGTGATATCTAAATCAACACCCATTTTGTCATCAACAAATTTATCTTTTATACTCGGAAAAATTGTTTTTGATTTATAATTGATTCCCCACTTAGTACGATCTATCATGAACCCGTCACTTGTTATATGTACAGTAGATCCATCATTAGTAATATTACAAGGAATAGCAATTGACTTAGACACCCCTTTTATTATAAGATTTCCCATAGCTCGATGAGTCGCTTTAGGATTATTCTTTACTTCTATAACCTTCGTGATCTCAAATGTAGCAGTAGGATATGCCTTTACATTGAAAAAATCATCTTCTTTTCCAGGAGCTCCTTTTAAGTGAGTTTCTAATTTGGTTTTCCATCCACCTGACAAATCTGTATTATTAATAGTATTCATGTCTATAGTGACTTTTCCACCTGTTATTTTGTTGTCTTTGCTATATATAGTACCATTAGAAACTTTTATGGTTCCCTTATGCTCACCTCCAAGTTTCGTTCCTTTCCATTTGAGAACACTTTTAGCCACATCTACTTTCATAGCAGTACCAATCATCTTTTTCTCAGCTGGTTTAGTGGTTTTAGTAGTAGTTTCTGTGTGAGTTGTATTTGATGTCTTTGCTGGCTTATCTTTGCATGCAGCGAATAAACTAATTGTCAATAGTAAGAATAATATCTTCTTCATAATTATAATTTTTTTTTAGTTTGTAAATTGAAGTAATCGGATAACAATATGCTGACTTTTATGATACTATTAATATCACTTCATTGAATATCCACAAAAGTATTAATTTATTTGTATAAATATAATCTAAAGTACAGTATTATTTGGTAATATTGAATTTCAAAAGTAGATATACCGTAATATTACTATCAAACGTATTCAAAGTTTTGCCATTTATGAAACAATATAAATATAAAAAATTTGAAACTGAAAGGTTGAAAATTCGTCCTACAACAGTTGATGATGCTAGGTTTATTTTTGAATTAGTAAATTCGCCAAAATGGCTAAAATATATTGGAGACCGAAAACTTTATTCAGAAGAAGATGTAGCAATTTTTATAAAAGAACGAATAATTCCTCAGTTAGAAGATCTTGGATATTCTAATTATACTATTATTAGAAAATCTGATGGACAAAAAATAGGTACCTGTGGATTGTATAATCGAAATGGCTTATTAGGAATTGATATTGGATTTGCCATGCTACCACAATATGAAAAACAAGGATATGCTTATGAAAGTGTTAGCAAATTACTAGATGTAGCAATAAACCACTTTAATATTGACAATATCTGTGCTATTACAACTAAAGAAAATTTTGCTTCTCAGAATCTGCTAGTTAAAATCGGACTTGAATTTGAAAAAAATATCAGAATACCCAAAGACCCAGAAGAGCTAATGCTTTATATATTGAAGAAATAAGAACCGTAACCCACTAATTATATATTAGTCTTCCCTTGCCACAACAGAATGTACCTCAGGTATCATTCGTTTTAACATACTCTCTATTCCAGCTTTTAAAGTAACCGTTGCTGACGGACATCCACTACATGATCCTTGCATGTTAACGGTTACCGTACCATTTTCAAATTCAGCAAACTCGATATTACCACCATCAGATTCTACTGCTGGCTTTACATATGTATCTATTAGGTTTTTAATTTTTCCCACTATCTCAGAGTCTTCATCAGAGTGACCTTTACTAGATTTTTCTAGCATAGCTTCCATATATCCATCTTTTACGACTTCTATATCTTCACTTATTAATCTTTTTATCTCTTCCTTAGCTGGCAGCATAATATCTTGCCAAGAGTAATTCATCTCTTTGAGTATAGTAACAAAGTTATTGGATATATATACACCTTTTATGTATGGCAAGCTATATAACTCTGTTGCAAATTCAGACCACTCTTGTGCCAATTCCAAGGTCTTAAGGTCAGCTATACCATTAAACAACATCTTGTTACTAACAAATTTAAGTGTTTCAGGATTTGGTGTTTGCTCAGTATATAACATTACGTTAGCAACCTTTGGTACATTATTATTCTTCACTTTATCTATAATATTCTTAATTCCCATTGTTTTAGTTTTTTTGTAATTTTTATACGGTATCCTCTTGGGATATCATAACTAACAACAAAGATACAATAAAAGTTGTCTTATCACAAAGTAAACTTAGTGCAAGGAGTCACATTAGTGATATTTCACAACTTATGATTAGTATATTTCATTTTAACTATATCTGACAATTAAAGCTTAGCCTCCATTTTATTTTTGTCACAGTATTTTCCTATATTTGTAACATGCGAGTTCAAATTATTGCTTTCTTATTTATTATTTTGCCAAGCTTATTATTCGGGCAAGCACCATGCAATACCGATATTAGATATGCCAAACTATTAGAGAATAGTCATGAATTGGTTGACAAACTCTATCATCAAGAGGAGATACTTCAAGACCAGATAAGAAACTCTAACCATTTACGTTCAATAATTGTATTACCTGTAGTTATTCATATTGCATATCATGAATCGAAAGATAGTTTAAGTCATTATTATATATTTGAACAGATAGAACAACTAAATCGTGACTTTAATCGGTTAAATGATAATTTGAGAAATGTTCCAGATATTTTTAAAAATGATATAGCTGATGTCGGAATAAAGTTCTGTATTTCTTATATGAATGAAGATGGAAATATAGAATTAGGAATAGAACAAAAATCTGTTAATATATCCTATTTTGGTGACCAGACTGATGATATAGGCAATCCTAGACTTAAGTATAGTATTCTTGATGGATTTGATAGTTGGGACAGTCATTCGTTTATCAATATTTGGGTAGCAGACTTTGAAAATATGTCTGGAGAAGCAAGTTTCCCAGGTACTGAAATAGCAGAATTAGACGGTATTTTAATAGATTATGAACATTTTGGCGGCAAAAATCGAACATTAACACATGAAATGGGGCATTTTCTAAATCTAAAACATCTTTGGGGTATGGACGAAAATTGTAATAATGATGATATGGTTTCTGATACTCCATCCCAAGAATCTGCTAATTATAACTGTCCATCACATCCTCATATATCATGTGGTACTGCGGATATGTTTATGAATTTTATGGACTTTTCTGATGATGATTGTTCTTCTTTTTTTACAACTGGACAAATGGAGAGAATGCATCAATCACTAGTTTTATTCAGAACTGAATTATTGGATAAAGCAGTTTGTCAACAGACAAATATTTCTTTTAATTTAGAAACTGATATTTATTTAACACAAAACGATGAAGGTATCATAGTATCTTTTAGACATATACCTACAGAAAAAATTAATCTGAGAATATACGATGTAACTGGCAGATTTATTCTAAAAAAAGAAATGGTTAGCAATTATACCGAGATAATTGACAATACCATTATGACAACAGGAATCTACTTTTTGCATTTTAGTAGTAATGATAACTCTATTACTAAATCAATGTTTTTAGTTAGGTAAATCCATATCTACCCAATACCTACTATATACTATACTCAGTGATATCTATTTTATCTAAGCCTTCTCGACTTTCACATATACACTCACACCATCTACCAAGTCCACTGGTTCGCCACTATCTAATCTATCTATTAATTCTAAACTATCTCCCAAGACCTCATTCTTGATATAATCACCATATTTTGCTACAGCTTCACGAATTTGTTCATGACCTTCTATTTGGATATTGATACGATCTGTAATGTCAAAATCACTATCTTTTCTGATGTTTTGAATACGGTTTACTAATTCTCTAGCCATTCCCTCTGCCAATAATTCATCAGTTATAGTAACTTCTAAAGCTACAGTTAGACCTTTGTCAGTGGCAACTTGCATACCTGGAATATCCTTTGTTGTAATTTCAAAATCCTCCAAAGTAAGGTCAAAGCTGTCACCATCAACCTCCAGTGTATAAGCATTATTCTTTTCTATATCAGCTATATCGTCTTGTGTCAAATTACCAATTATCTGACCCGTTGCTTTCATATGCTTACCAAGTCTTCGTCCAAGTGTTCTGAAGTTAGGTTTGATTTGCTTTTCAATAACACTATTATCTTCTGTTAAATATTCAATTTCCTTTACATTAACCTCCGCTAAGATTAGGTTTTTCACCTTATCTACTTGTTCTGCAAAATTATTATCCAAAACAGGTATCAATATCTTGCCCAGTGGTTGTCTAACTCGGATATTATCTTTTTTACGAAGAGAAAGAACTAATGAAGATATCCTTTGAGCATAACTCATTCTTTGTTCCAAGTCTTTATCAATTGCTGATTCATCAGCTTCCGGAAAATAACTTAAATGAACAGATTCAAATGGTTCTTTCTGTGTCACATCATTCAGATTTTTGAATAACCACTCTGCAAAAAATGGTGCAACCGGTGACATTAGTTGTGACAAAGTAGAAAGACTCTCATACAAAGTCTGATATGCAGATATCTTATCCTGAGAATAATCCCCTTTCCAGAATCTACGACGACATAACCTCACATACCAGTTACTCAAGTGATCATCTACAAAATCTTGAATTAATCTTGCTGCATTGGTAGATTCATAGTTGTCTAACTGCTCATCTACTGATTTCTTTAGTGAATTTAATAGTGATATTATCCATCTGTCTATTTCTGGTCTGTCTTCTAAAGGAATTCTGTTTTCTTGATATTGAAATTGATCAATATTGGCATACAATGCATAAAACTGATAGATATTATATATAGTACCAAAGAATTTACGTCTTACTTCGTCAAGTCCTTTTATATCAAATTTTAGGTTATCCCAAGGTTGAGCATTAGACATCATATACCATCTAGTCGCATCAGCACCATACTTAGCTAGAGTTTCAAATGGCTCTACAGCATTACCCAATCGCTTAGACATTTTCTGCCCTTTAGCATCTTGTACTAATCCAGTAGAAATTATGTTTTTATATGCTACACTATCAAATACCATAGTACCTATTGCATGCATAGTATAAAACCACCCTCTCGTCTGATCCACTCCTTCACTAATAAAATCTGCAGGAAATGACTTTTCAAATTTTTCTTTATTCTCAAATGGATAATGCCATTGTGCATAAGGCATAGAACCCGAATCAAACCATACATCTATCAAGTCCAATTCCCTTGTCATCACCTGTCCATCATTCGAAACCAGCTTTACCTCATCTATATAGGGACGGTGAATATCTTTTGGCATCTCTTGGTTAAGTCCAAGCTTCTCATTGGCTAGGTTGATTTCAGTTTGCAATTCTTCTAATGAGCCTATACATTTTTCTTGTTCTCCATCATCAGTTCTCCATATCGGGAGTGGTATACCCCAGTATCTTGACCTAGATAGATTCCAATCTTGAAGATTTTCTAACCATTTACCAAATCTACCAGTTCCTGTATGCTCTGGTTTCCAGTTGATAGTTTTATTGAGTTCAGACATCCTTTCTTTTGCCTTTGTAGCCTTGATAAACCAACTGTCAAGTGGATAATATAGAATCGGTTTGTCCGTTCTCCAACAGTGAGGATAATTATGAGAATGTCGTTGTACATTAAATGCTTTATTCTCAATTTTCATTTTGATAGAAATATCAATATCTACACTGACATAATCTGGATCATCTTTATAATCCTTAACATATCGTCCCGCAAAATCTGTAACTTCATCAATAAACCTTCCTTGTTTATCAACTAAGGTCAAGGAACCAATACCATTTTGCTTACCTACAAACATATCATCAGCACCAAACGAAGGAGCAATATGTACTATACCAGTACCATCTTCTGTTGATACAAAATCACCAATAATCACTCTAAAAGCATCTCCATCATCTGGCTGTACATAAGGCAGTAATTGTTCGTATCTGATACCTTCTAATTCAGAACCTTTATATGATCCCATAACTTGATATGGGATTTTTTTGTCTTCTGGTTTATATGCATCATAATCCAATTCAGCCTGTTCTTCGTTGAACCAGCTTCCTAGTAACTTCTTAGCTAATATCAGCTGTACAGGTACTTTTGTATATGGATTATAGGTTTTTATTTTGATATATTCTATCCCTTTCCCAACAGCCAATGCTGTATTTGAAGGCAATGTCCATGGTGTAGTAGTCCAAGCTATGAAAAATACATTGTCATCCGGAGCATCATTAAATAGAAACTCCGATTTTGTGTTTTTTACTATTTTAAACTGTGCTACAGCTGTAGTATCAGTCACATCTTTATAACATCCAGGTTGATTAAGCTCATGAGTACTTAATCCCGTACCAGCAGCAGGCGAAAATGGTTGTACAGTATATCCTTTATATAAATAATCATTATTATACAGTTGCTTCAATAACCACCATACAGACTCCATATACTCTTTTTCAAAAGTAATATATGGTTTGTCCAAATCTACCCAATAACCCATTTTTATTGTAAGGTCATCCCATAAACTTTTATACTTCATGACAGTTTCCTTGCACTTGGCGTTGTACTCATCAACTGAGATTTTGGGTCCACCTATGTCTTCTTTTGTTATACCCAATTCCTTCTCTACAGCTAATTCGATAGGCAATCCATGTGTATCCCATCCCCCTTTTCTATCTACACGATATCCTTTCATAGTCTTATATCGACAGAATAAATCCTTGATAGTACGAGCCATCACATGGTGGATTCCTGGTTTCCCGTTGGCAGAAGGAGGACCTTCATAAAATACAAATGAATTATCCTCAGGTCGTTGCTCTAGTGATTTTTTAAATACATTATTAGTTTCCCAAAATTCTAATATTTCCTTATCAATAGTAGGAAGGTCAAGGAATTTATATGTTTTGTAATCTGCCATAATCTGCTTTTTGTGTATTTTTTATATCCCATAAAAATGAGAAGACGCAAAGATACAAATAATCAAAAGTAGAGTTATAAACCATCGCTTGTTTTTTCTTTTATTACCAAACCATATTTACATATAATTGACTTTATGTAGATTATATAAGTTGTTTTCGTTTTATAATACATTAAAACTACCCTAAAACCTACTGTTATTTCAAATATTTGCAAGAACTTAATCAAGTTCATTAATTATACTCTTGCTTTTATTATTACCCATATAACTACAGGTGCTCCTATTATTGCTGTTACAGCATTTAAAGGTAAAGTGTTTTTATCTCCTGGTAACTGTGCTACAATATCACAACTCAATAACAATACAGCTCCTATTAATATAACAGCAGGAATTAATATTTTATGATCAGAAGTTTTTAATGTAGCCCTCGCAATATGTGGTACAGCCAATCCTAAAAATGCAATCGGTCCAGAAAAAGCTGTTACTGCTCCAGCCATCAAACAAGTAGAAATAATAACTATTGTTCGACTCCTTTTTATTGATATTCCCAACCCTTGAGCATAGTTATTCCCAAGTAATAAAGTATTCAATTCTTTTTGTGATATAAAAGCCAAAATCCAACCAATCACAATCACTGGTACTAATATCTTTAATTGATCCCAACTCACGCCAGATAAACTCCCAAATGTCCATACTAAAAATGCTTGAATAGCTTCAGGATTACTAAAAAACTGCAAAATACTAACTACAGCACCCGTTATGCTCCCTATCATGATACCTATTATTAACAGAGATACATTATCTTTTATACGTGTTGATACCATCATTACAATTACCAACACTACAGATGATCCTAGAATAGCCATTACTACAGTTCCCCAACTACTATCAGCATGAAATCCAAAAATCATCCCTCCAGATAAAACTAATGTTGCAACTCCTAAACTTGCCCCATTACTTATACCCAAAACATAAGGCCCAGCAAGTGGATTCCTGAATAATGTTTGCATTAATAATCCAGACAAAGCTAATCCACTACCCGCAAAAATAGCTGTTATAGCCTTAGGTAACCTGAATTCTTGAATAATAAATAACCAACTTTTTTTTGTCCCTACCTCATTATTCACAGCATCAATAACACTTTCAAAAGGAATATTTACAGTCCCATACATTAAACTCAAAAAAAATAAAACAACAACAAGAATTATTAGTAAACTAAAAAATAGTATATATTTTATTTTGCTCATTGATATGCTTTTTTACAAAAATAGCAATAAAAAACAAAAAAGCCTTATTAGTATAATCTAATAAGACTTTTGTCGGGGCGGCAGGATTCGAACCTGCGACCCCCTGCTCCCAAAGCAGGTGCGCTAACCGGACTGCGCTACGCCCCGAATGTTTTTTTCTTGCGGTGAGGGCGGGATTCGAACCCGCGGTACCCCTTTCAAGGTACGTCGATTTAGCAAACCGGTGGTTTAAGCCACTCACCCACCTCACCAATAAACATAAACTAGCAATAAAATTACTCTTTTATATTATAAGCGGATGCAAAGATAAAAAATGAATTATTTATTCTTCTATTTTTTACTTATTTATTTTATTGAAATTTCTTATTACTTCGTTTCCAATTTTTATAGCTAATGCTTTTTCTTTTTTTTCTTCTAAATCAAGATTAAATGCTAACATAAATAAATAATCCTCCCCTATTCTCCAAAAACATCTATTTAAGTCAAAATTATAAATCGCTTCGTCACCAAGTCCTGATAACTCCTTATAAGTATTCATTACTCCAGGTGTACTCATTGAAGATTCTCCCTCTTTCTTTTTTGCTTTCATAAAGCTAGAAACCCATTTCTTGCTAATATTTGGAACAGGGTTTCTTTGTATTTGCAACATTATTCCTCCATTTGGAAGAGCATCCATATCCCATTTAAAAAAGCAAGATTTTGCATATTTTGTTCTACTACTTGATGCATCTTTAATATTTACAAGACCTGGTTCTGTATTAAATTCTTTCGATAGCCATTCAGGTGATAACAAATCACATGCGGAAGGAAGGTCATACTCTGCAAAATCATAGTATTTCTGAACTTTTACACCATTGCCCATATCTATTAATTCATTTTTTTCCTTGGGATTTTTTTTCTTTTGTAATTCTTTTTCTCGTAGTGCTTTATTCTTTTCGTATAATTTTTCTCTATACTTCTTTTTATTCTCTTGTTCCTTCTTACTTATTCTTTCTTGTTTCTTTTTTTCAATCTCAGCTATATCATCTCTTTCAGCTCTAATAACTCTTTTCTTACTTGTCTTTTTGCTAGTTTCTATAGCAGTAGTAGTAGTATCTGTTATACTTTCCTTTACATCATTCTTACATGAGAATAAAACGCTTAAAAATAGAATAAATAAAAAAATTCTGTTCATGGTATATATTTTATAATTTGAGGACAAAAGTAATAATAAATCCTTGTTTACTCAATAATCTTTATAACTATCTTTCACTTGTCAGTAGATTGTAAGAAACACTTTTTACACCATCATCTTTTTTAAGTCTTTTTAATATTTCATTAGGATCATTATTTTCCATGTCATATGTTAATAACCATAAGTTACCTTGGGATGATATTTTTTTCAATAACCTCAAACCAAATTCTTTTTTGTATTTTGACAATATTCTCACTAGTGAATGTCCTTGCTTTGGTTCTAAAAGAATTTGACTATAATCATACTTAGGTTTTTTTACTATCTTTTTAGCTCTTTTGTCAATTTTAGGTTTTTCTAACTGAGTCCATCCATTTTTTGAATTTACAATATCATCTAAGTATTTTTGTAAAGCTAATAATTTCTCTGGTCTACCATCTTTCCCTACAACTGACTTGTTATCATAACTTATTTTCACACTTTGCAAATCTGCCAATTCACTTTCATATTCGTTTTGAAATGAAGAGAAATTTGATTTTTCAAATTGTGATATTAATTCTTTATATGTGTTTTTGTCAAGTTTCTTTAACCACTTGCCATCCTTACTAGTATATCTCTTTCCATGAAAATGGGCATATCCACCATCATAGATAGACAATTCATAGACTGGGCAGCTACCATAGCATGCTCCCTTTGACATTTTTACTTTTATATCATCTTTAGTCATTTTCGAAAAATCTTTGGTTGTCTTACATGACTGTGTAAATAGCATTCCTAAAATTATTATCATACTGAATATTCTCATTGTATTTGTTTTTTTTGTCTTAAGTTGATAAATCAAATTTTCTTACAAGTATCAAATGTATAAACTAGCTTTGATATTGCACAATTATTTAAAATTATATTATTTTTAACTTTGAAAAAACTATTTTATGTCTATAAGTATAAAACAGGATAGATTACTTGCTCTTGATGTCTTCCGAGGTATGACGATTATATTGATGTTGTTGGTTAATAATCCTGGTTCCTGGGCTCATATTTATGCTCCACTACGACATGCTAGTTGGCATGGTTGTACTTTGACAGATTTGGTTTTCCCTTTTTTTATGTTTATTGTCGGTGTCTCTATGGGTTTTTCTATTAGGAGATTTCCTGTATTACCATCAAATATTTTTTTGATAAAAGCTATAAAAAGAGGATTGATACTTATGCTTATTGGTTATCTAATGAGATTATTTCCATTTAATGATATTCATCTTGCAAATAGTAGAATAATGGGAGTATTGCAGAGAATCGGATTGGCTTATATAATAGCATCAATAATAATCAATTTTTTAAAAGAAAAACAAATATTAATCCTTTCTATTGGAATACTACTTGCTTACTGGGCTATCTTATATTTTGGCAGTGAATTTCCTTATACCCTAGAAGAAAATCTTGCACGTAGAATAGATTTACTAATTTTGGGCGACAGCAAAATGTGGCATGGACATAAAATTGCTTTTGACCCTGAGGGATTGCTTAGTACTCTTCCTGCAACTGTATCTATTATTATTGGATATTTTGTCTCTATCGCTATTCAGAGAAAACTCAGCTTACTGTCATTAGTAAAGAAACTAGTTGTTACTGGTACATTAATGGTTGGGGTGGGTTGGATTTGGGGTCTTGTCTTTCCTATAAACAAGGCTCTTTGGACTAGCTCCTATGTATTGTATTCTGCTGGATGGGCTATGATAATTCTTGCTATTCTGATGTATATTATTGATATAAAAAATATCAAAAAATGGACAACTTTCTTTGTTGCCTATGGTGTCAATCCCTTATTTTTATTTGTACTCTCTGGATTATTTACAAAAACTATACTAAGAATAAAATGGGGTGAAAATAATGTGTATAGCGGATTATATAAAAATGTATTCCGTCCATATTTAGGAGAATTAAATGGTTCTCTTGCATTTGCAATTTCACATATTGTTGTATTCGGATTAATAGCTTTAGTAATGTACCATAAAAAAATATTTATAAAAGTATAAATTTATAGCTGGAATTGTTACTAATCAATGATCCATATCAAATCTAATTGACCCGAAATTATGACCTTGGTGTGAAGTTCAGCACATAAAAAAAGCCAACCCTTTTTTAGGATTGGCTTAAATATTAGTACCCGGAGCCGGGATCGAACCGGCACGGCCGCAATGGCCACAGGATTTTAAGTCCTGCGTGTCTACCAGTTCCACCACCCGGGCACAATATCTTACTCACTTGTATCTGGTAACACAAAAAAAAATGAGCGAAAGA
>JAUTBV010117311.1:0-13475 GCA_032361325.1 Lepetodrilus fucensis
CCGGCCCCCCCCCCCCCCCCCCCCCACACACACACACACCTTGGCCTCTGTGGTAGCCTTGTAGACAGAGTTCTATATCTGAGGCTGCTGCTGGGAGGTAGGGCCTATCACTACAGGTGTATATATAACAGTTGGCAATTGTGATTCATCTCCAGGTCAGCTACACTGAACGCCAGTTTATGTAATCTCCTCAGATTGTTCAGAGGTCATGTGTCAGGGGTCAGACTGCGATTACAGATGGTATGGGGTTAAAGGCATGTGGAGGTTAGATGTGTAGGGTTACCTCCTCCAGAGTTAATTGCGATGAGGCTGAGTGTGTTCTTAAAACTAACGATAAAAATCTTATAATGTTACAAGATTGTAATATTGACAGTTTTTGGTGAATGCATATTTAGAATTGATTGACATTTAAGTTCTCAAAGAAAAATGCATTGTAAACTGCAAGTCAATTTGTTTTTGATTTGAAAATAACGGTCAACATTGACCTTTATCCTTTGACCTTCATGTTGACCTAATGGCTTCCCATTCAATTATTATGCAAACTGTACTTTTAAAACACCATGAGACGTACATGATCAATTGGTCTCTCAGATGGCACCCAGACAAGTAATTTATATACTTCCAACGAGTACTGTAGATACATACACCTATTGTTTATGCATGCCTACCAAGAATACCACGTGATATGGTCTGTGGGTGCTCGTCTTACTGCCGGGTTGTTTTCCGTCTAAACAGTGGCAACTTGCTGTATTAGTGTAGCTATACATCACAGCTATGATCACAGCAACACGTGGTGCTCAAAAACAAGATGGCCGCCCAATGAAGGTTGCCATGGCTACAGCAGGATGCATGGGGTGGACCAGGATGCATGCTGGGGTAGATCCTAAATTGTGTTGTCAGGCGTGGTGACCATGAAGTCATTGTTATTGGTATTGATGTTGTGATTAAAGTTCGTGAAATATATCGATAATTGCGATTATTATCGATGGAAATATTTTGTAATGATTATCGATATAAAAGCTGTTATAGATACCTATGAACAGATTTATGGATAGACTCCATATTCTCAGAGGATGAAAGTAAAAAGTTTAAATGTAAGTTATATTAATTGGTATTATATTTATATGAACATGATGAAAGGAGCTGCTGAACTTTGTTATCCTCCAATGATCTAGACTTGCTTATCTGAATTTGAATAGGAATATTTGGGTGAGAACAAGGTGTGACACAGACTAATTTATGGATTACAAAATAAACTTTATATTTACTTGTAACAAATTTCTCCGAAGATAGATAGTGTGTAGCAGATCATCTGTGAGCAGTATAAAAACATTATCAGCTTGTTAGGAGTAGTGCTTAATATAAACTACCCTCTCGCGTCCAGATGCATTTCCTGTGTACACGGATATGTTTAGGTTGGAGGGCAAGTCATTATATTCAAGTAGATGTCAACGATTTAAAATATGCACTATACATCCTATTTAGTCTATTACATATTCTGTGCGTGTGTATGTGTGCTGTGTGTGTGTATGTGTGTGTGTGTGTGTGTGTGTGAGTGCATGTGCGTATGTGTATGCTGTGTGTGTGCACGTGTGTATGCTGTGTGTGTGTGTGCTTGCACATTTTAATTGTATGTGTGTGTGTGTGTGTGTTAATGCTTTACACTGTGCACTTGATAATACAGTATAATAAAGATCCATCCCAGTTCATCTACATATACACTGTACTCTGTGTGTACGTGCGCGCGCATGCATGCATGCATGTTTAGTGACCATATATCGCAAATCATTTCACTTTGAATATTATATATCTTATTTAAATATTTATTATTGGGGTGTTATGAATTTGAAATAGTACATTCCTATCATTTCTGTAAGGCCACTACATGATTGTGTGCTGCACAATATGTTTGTACTTCCTTGCACTACAAGAAATTGTCATCTCTATATCATGTATTATATCATACTCCGGGAGTCGCAGTACAAAAACAAGGCTCAGGTTTTCGATTACGTTCAGTGTTTTGACGAGTGCAGTCATGTCGTGTAACTATTCCTGACATGACCTGGAGGTCGTGCTGTCATAAGTACCCTGTTATTTTATTATTTTCACATGTTTGATGTCGTGCAAGATTAGTACTGAGTGTGGTCGTTATACAAATCATAGCGAACTGAATACACCAACTTATTGAGTGATTTATTATAATGGCGTTTAACGTCGCTGCAGGAATTCTTCACTCATTTGAAATGATCACCAACTCGGCAGGAGAGCATTAATTATTATGATTGTCATCAGGAAGTATTTTAAATCTAATAATAAATTTTGACTTTTCGTCTTCTTGTTGCTATATCTATGTTGTTATATATTTCCGAGGATTATCAGTTTTCAGGGAAATTATATCAGGCTCAGTCATAGTGTTGAAATGTTTGGCTATCTTGAATATTTCTTTTCTATTGGTTTTGTATGGTTTGTTTTTGGACAATGTTTTAATTTAATTTTATAATCAAATGAACTTGTCTTATAGTTATTAAATAAAGATAAAGTATTGTGGTGTGTGTGTGTGTGTGTGTGGTGTGTGTGTGTATTAATTGACATTTGCATTCATGAAGAATAATCACAAAGGATACACAGATATTCAGCAGTTTTCATGCAAATTATGCCATCTGTCACAGAATTATATTTCCCATATTTCACACTTTCTTACATTTCTTGATGTCCACCCATCTGTCTAGTAGTATTCACATAGCTGCCTGACCAGACTGTTTGACCACACTAACGAGAGTATTATGTACAATTTTATGATTAGTAATTAACAGATTGAACTATTTGTGGTAAAATGCTGAAATCAAGCACAATTCAAATAATTTTTTTATTCACATAATTTTATAATGAGTAAATAATAGATTAAAATGTTTGTGAGGCATTCTGAAATTGAGCAAATTTCACATATATCTTTATTCACATATTTTCTAACCAAGCATTAAATTAACCGTTTAAATTAAAATAAATAGTTGTAATTATATTACTGTAGTTGATACAAATAAAAAATAATATTTGACCACGTCAGCCTAATTAACTTATTTTTATTTTCAAGGATCGAATCATATAATTAATCTCATTTGCCAGTTTGGGAAGACATTTTTATACGAATATGTGCATTGCCCTTGAGCCGAAACTTGTTGTTGATGTGGGTATATTTCTGTCGTGACGCCTGCCAGCAATGATGCCAGGCAAGATGTGTCACGTGATCTGTGTCATGTGATTACTGTCGTTATAGGTGATCGCAGTCAGTGTCGCTATCTCCCCCTTACCGTTATGTGATAAACCAATTATGGGGTTTCTGAAGACAGGAAATTACCTTCTTGTATGATAAAATATGTAAATTGTCAATGGCTACCGCGATCGGCACTTTGTTTTCATTTTGAGAGATGAGCATTCTTTATCTTGTGAGATGAGAGTTCAAATGTTCAGTGTTCATTAATAATGATTTGATTCAATGCTACAACTATCATGATTAGTGAAAGAATATTGGGCAATAATTTTGGGTCCATGGGTCATTTAATTAGATTTTATTTTCACTGGAGATTTTTATAATGAATTTCTTTTGTTTCTCATGATAATATTAACCCATCAACTATTTCCAACTTCTGATGATAATAATATCACTATCTACAACTTGTCTTCCATCATGAAGTATTCATTACAATCCTTGGCATGCACTAAAAAACTCTCAATGAAATTATATGCTGGAGTTCCTTCTCTCTGGGTGTTTAAACCAAAGTAGTTCCATCTGTGGGTGTTTAACCAAAGTAGTTACCGAAGGTCACCAAGTCGCTAATCGCCAAGGCAACTGACAGATTCAGTGGACCCAGGTCAACATGGGAAGACCCTCAGTAGCCAGTGGTCATTTCAAATGCTACAGCTACAAATGAGGATCTATTTTAAGATGGTTGACCTATAGCTGTATGCTATCTGGGTATGGATGGTTAACCTGGAGGGTTAATGCACAGACATTATTTGTTCTACAGCATTTCTTCAATTGCATATGATTATCTTCAAACTATGATATATGAAAATAATTTATTAGAGAAGTATATAATATTTGCTAAATGATTACAATATAAATTAATATTAATTTAATATAAATTATAGACATGAGAATATAATTTAGCTTTAAAAGAAATACAGTGTCTATATCATTTTCTAATATTTGTCTTGAAAATGGTCCTGTTAATTGTAAAATGCAGATTGCTTGTACTCTAAAGTAATGATATTTTCAAAATCTAGACAAAGCAACTCAAATGAGGATCTGCAAAGAGTCCAGGAGTTACTTCCCTTTATATTGCCCAGTGAATTTAAAAGACTGCATCATGGGAGGAATTTTGTAGGAGGATTGAGTTGAAGCTAGTAGAGAAATTTGTGAACTGATACGAGTTGAAAATTAATAGTAAAATTTACTATGGGGTACAGTGTGACTAAAAATTAATGAGTTTGCTTTCTAATTTCTAAACACAAAATTATCTGCAGGCATGGGACTAATAATAGCCATGCCCCAAATTAGTATTATTATAACCACATTACAGACAGCTTTTCACAAAAATACACTGAAAATATTGTAGAAAACGTTGATGAATCTATGGAAAAAATCCCAATAGACTATCTTTGTTGTGGACAATGATTAGGGCCATTACCACTTCATTTAACATATTACCTCAGAGGGAACAGCTTATAGACAACAATACATGCCCCCTGAGTTGCCATAGTTACTCAATAAATATGTATTGCTGGGTCTAGTATCATGACTGTATACATATACAATCATGATACTAGACCTATTATTATAAGGTTAATACCCAAACTGTTGTTAAGGTTAATACCCAAACTGTTGTTAGTGACCTTATTATGTTTATCATGTCTAGGATTGTAAAACATTGTGACATCAAGTTAATAGACAGTAACATCCAATATAATATCAAATCTTTTATATTGAATATTGAATTTTATTAGTCTGTGACGTTGAAATATCTGGGAATAAACGATTGGAGTAGTTTGCATTTGACAGCTATTTTTTGTTTGTTTATTTATTACAAAGTTGCAAGAATATTAATATTAAAACTATCTATTGTTGGAATTTGGTTAAATATTGCATCCCAGTTTTTATTTATATTAGTGAGCATTGTTTAAAATATTGACTGTTAGCGTTTAAAAAGATTCAGATTGTACCAACAGAGTATTGATAACTTGTATTTGCATTTAAAATCTGACAGTTCTTTGTAGATTTTATTTATTTTTTGAACAAACTAGTCAGTTGCGTTACACACTGGCTTCAATGCATTAGAAATGCTTATTGTGAATTTAGTTGTATGTTGAGAGAAAATATTGACTGCTGTACATGTGATGTATTCAAGAAAACTATAAGGGAAGTAACTCTTGGTACCTTGCTTCACCGTTCCCTTGGTTCAATATTTATTCAGTGTGTACTACTGATGACACAATTAATATTATATATAGGGGCGGGATGTAGCGCAGTGGTAGAGTATTGGACTTCGGAGCCAAAGGTTCCAGGTTCAAATCCTGCCCAGGGGGCCCGGCATCAATGTTCGCGAAAGTTACCTTTCTGATGCGATATTGATAGGATGCACTGACTGTAGAGTGGCAATGCAGTTATCATCCTTGGTCTTGTCAGTAATGTTATTAATATTATAAGTAAATACTATATTACACACTACACTGGCAGACATAAATTTTATACTAAAATATTTAGAACATATTTAGAAAAATAAAGACAATTCATTGGTTATTATGCTTGATTAATGAAGAATAAATGTTTATAGTGAATCCTGTACCACTGAAATCATTCTGAGATTTGTTTAGAATATTTACATAAATACTCACTGATGTACATGCATGAAACTTAAGCATTTGTGTATCTCCAGCTCCATTTGTCAAGCACCTGTCAAAATAAGATGAACATGGGTCATTAGGTCAAAAAGGATTTAAATGATGTAACATATCTATTTGGAAGCTTTTTGTAGTATGCTACCACCATATGTCATCTGTGTAGGATATCAAATATGAGTTTTCAAGTCAAATTCAATCTTAGATCTGATTAGATTTCGAAAGAGATAATCTGGTAAAGTGATCAATTTCCAGAGGACTTTTTTTCTGATGAAATATGTTACATTAACTCTTTCACTGCTGGATATAACAAAGAAACTCTAATGTAAGGTTACTTGAATGTCCTCCAGCAGAGAGAAGGTTAATCTAATTGCAGCATTTTGACCGAATATCCACCACTGCCTTTGACTAGGTGTCAATGAACTGATACGTTTTGATGGTAGAGATAGCATAGTGATTGCATGGTTGTTGTGAGGGGTGAGGTCTCAATTTGTCACACAAGTGTGAAGATAGCTAGCTAGCTAATCTGGGGGGTGACACTACACGTTTTCAGTCCATTGATTCAATACAGACCGTGGTCTTTCTAGTTCCACAAACATTAACATGGAGTTACAATTCTTAGTGCTATGATTAACTCTTAGTGCTATGATTGACTCTTAGTTATGATTGACTTAGTGATGATGGCCTCTTAGTGCTATGGTCGACTCTTAGTGCTGATTGACTCTTAGTGCTATTATTGACTATTAATGCTATGATTGACTCTTAGTGTTATGATTGATTCTTAGTGCTATGATTGATTGCTAGTGCTATGATTGACTAATAGTGTTATGATTGACTCTTAGTGTTATGATTGACTTATTGCTATGATTGACTCTTATTTATGATTGACTCTTAGTTATGATGGACTCATAGTTATGATTGACACTTAGTGCTATGATTGACCATTAATGCTATGAATGACTTAGTGCTGATTGTCTCTTTGTGCTATGATTGACTCGTAGTGCTGATTGTCTCTTAGTGCTATGATTGACTCTTAGTGCTATGATCGTTCTGTGGAATGGGGGCCATGATTGCAGTCTTGGGTCCACACAATGATCTGAATGGGTAACAGAGTTGCAATGCCTGGGACCATGTACTACATGTGGTACATGTAGTACAGTTCTTCTCCAGTAATCACTGGTAATACCATCTCAGGCTGTCTGTCACCACATGCAGAGAATACACATGATTGTCTTCACTGAATTCTTGTAGATTGTTGAATCTATTCTGATGAAATTTCTGCTTGATAGGTTCACTTTCTTGTCCCATGAAATAGGTATAATCATACTTACAATACCGGTAAGAGACCATAACACTCACTTTGAAGATAGCTAACACTGCATTTTATTAATTGTAGCTACGTTGGTGGCATTTATTTTGGTATTTTTTTTTATTTTTAATTTGAATATTTTTTTGTTATATCGGATATGATTGAGCTCTGCCACCAAATTACTTAATTTATTTATATATTATATTAAATTATGTGAAATCGGATATGCATATGGTCATAACTTGCACGTAGGCACATTTAAATATTTGTGGTAAAACTGACCTAGTGCTAGTGTGGTAATCTTTTTCTGCTGATAGTAATAAGGGAATAATGTCTTTCAAATAAATAATTTTACTCCTCATGTATTGTTCACTTTGGACATGCATTGTTGGGAAGTTATTACGGTTTGATTGCAAATACAATGTACCCAATGCACTTAGCGAGAGGATAGAGTGTTGAAATGTGAGCCTGTGTTATATACCGGTACATGGGTAATATTATATGATGCAATCAAGTCTGACTGATCATTGTCAAAAACATTTGTCATGTTTAACAAGAGGGGGAAAATCCATTAGTGTTTGGAATGTATAACTAAACCTGACAAGCCGTGATATAAATGAAATAATCTTGAAAGCAGCTGTGAACACTGATTAAAAATAAAAATAGATAAATTGGGTTTAATTCACGATATCACTATTTGTAATAAGCATCTCTAAACCTCAAAATCAAAAACTTAAATTAAATAAATAAAATATAAATTGGGTTGAATTTACTATGTAATAATATTTTATTGAATTATTTTATTGATACATGTACATGCTTGTGTGATAACATATATACTTTTGTTCTATTTTCATGAAGGTTTTCTTCAAATTCATGAACATTTGAAATTTGTGTTCAAACATCAACATGGACAACTTATTATTTTATAATCATTGCAGCTGAATTACACACACACCCTAGAATTAAAGGACAAGGATGTTATACTAAAGTCTTAATAAAAGTGTTACATACTAAAGTCTTAATAAAAGTGTTATGTACTAAGATATATCAGTCTATTTCCTGGAGGCAGTTATAGATTTCAAACACACTGTGCAAATACAGAAAACAGCTGGTATGACCCCTGGGGGTCATGACCTCTGACCCTTTAAAGTGATACATGACTTCTGTCATTCTCATGTCACAGGTGGTATTATATCTTCTCAGTCTAGGCTGTGTGTTCAGATCGCAGGTACCTGCATTGATAACCAGATAAAACCGTATTGCCTCTCGGAAAAAACTTCCGCTCCAAATTTTAACAATTTCCCCTTGCACCTGTGAGTGAAGCATATTACACAATGCACGTTGTGTGATTACAAGCCTCAGTGTTAGCTATAGCCAATCCTGGTTTTTACGAGGCTGGTTATCTGCGGATAGAAAATAACATTACAAGCCTAGTGAGCTAGCTTCTATGTTATAGTTGAGTGGACTTTTGTCAGCTGACTGGGTCGGCGTCATTTGTACCTGGGGTGACTAATTGTGAGTTGTGTTGACGGTCTGCACATGCTCAGAGTAAAAAGAGGAAGTGGGTTTATTGTGTGTTTGAGACGACATCTCGAAGGAACGAAGAAATCGTGAGTGAAAAATAAGTTGATTTTTGTGTGTGAATTCTTGGTGTTGTTACTATGGGATAGTGTAATCGCCTGAAATAGATCACTGATTGAAAAACTTAAACACTTTGAGGTTATCCGTCATGAGTTTTGACACTTGTTGGTATTGCGAAGGATAAAAGATCTCGGAGGAAATTTCGTGAATGAAAAGACCTTGTTGATCAGAATGACAATACAATATCGTGAGTTAGTTTAGTGTGAAGTTTTCAGAGGAAGTATTGTGAATGAAAAGACTCAATGGAAATATACAATATTCAATATTGTCAGAGAGTTTGTTAGGAAGCACCTTCGATCAAGACTCGGTCAATGGGAATAAATATACAAATATTGTCAGTGAGTTTGTTGGGAAGCACCTCCGATCAGCTGATAGCAGAGTGTCGCTATATTTAGTCTGGAGTACTGTGGTGTAACTGGAGTAGAGCGGAGAGATCTGTGCGTCTGCTCCTCTCAGTGCTGTTCTCGTCTGCTCCTCTCAGTGCTGTTCTCGTCTGCTCCTCTCAGTGCTGTGCTCATCTGCTACACTTTTATCCAACAGTCCCCATCAGCTTTTGACTGACGGCCAAAAAGCAAGGATGAGTTCTGTACCTCTTGCCACTAACAGTATTGGCAGATTGGGTGGTAGGGATGGAAGATAGTGGGTACTACAGCAAGCGTTCGGGACAGTTTATATTTAACACAGACAGCCAGGAAAAGATTCCCTTGGATGATATATTCGACTTGTTCCATTTGAAATTCAGCGATATCGACAAATCCGAGACCTACAGGTATTTCCGTCACGGTTTCAAGGATGAGGACGACTTTGAGGATTTCAAACAGGATTTGAAGGATTTCAAGAAGCTCAAAGTGGAGATGAGAGAGGATTGTGAATATTCGAATCCTCGGACGGGTGTCGAGACTAAAACCAGTCACAGAAGAAGTCGCTGCATCGCAGGGAGCAGAGAGATTCTTAACGACCCGCTGATGGATTTCTTCAACGGGGACGAACATTTTCAAGAATTTGATCGAGTTTTCGACACGATCAGCAATCGGAAGAGGTTTTCCACGGATTTCGATCCGTTCCGATGGACAGGTAGAGGAGCGTCTGCTTCCAGCAATGGGGACACGGGTGGGGGAGCGTGTGGGGGGAACGGGGGGTTGGAGGGAAGGGGAAATGGGGACCGCAGCAGTTTCCGGAAATCCAGAGCGGAATCGTTCGAGGACGTGTTCACCAATCTCGACATCGACGACAGTTTCATGGATTTCTTCAACAACGACGAGGATTTCATGGACTTCGAGAAGGAGCTGGAAAATTTCAAGTCAAATCGTAGATCTCGCGTGTTCGAAGACCTCAATCGGCGCAGCAGCTGTGATATATTCGGGGACGTGCAAGCATTCTGTGATAGGAGTCTTAAGAAACCTAAGGATTCTGCGGAAACACCATCATCAGCGGAAACCGACGACGGGATGGACGGAAAGCCAATGATGTGGAATTCTGCCGAGGAGTGGGATTTTGTCCTGAACAAATTGAAACGGAACAGTCGATTATTCTCGGATAAAGGCCCACCACCAGGGAGTGATATACTCAGTGATAAGCCTGTGTATGTGCACAAGTTCAAAGTGGAAGGAGAACGTACTAATAATAACACAGGTAGGTTGATTCCTAATCAGAACATTGCCTGTTCCGGTGAACGACTTCTTGGTACAATGTTTATTCTTTATGGTTCGTTCTAGTAGTATACCTTATTTATTGCAGTAAAGGATCGTAAGACTTTTGGAGTCGATAGGTCTGAGTTCATAATAAATGGCTGGCAGCATGAAGTTAATGAATGATTCTATGATAAGGGAAAATAGCAAGCCTCTAGGCCTATGCGTATTTAACTTGTATTGGTCTAGTTGATGTTCTGAGCCATCTAATGGTTGTCAAGTGCTAAGTTGCCGTGACATAACACTGGGTGAGCAGATGGTAATTACAGTAATCTAATTCCATCTGCGGAACTTACACAACGTGACATACACCAATATTTCCACCAATAATGTGTGGCTATAATGGTTAACAGGGATATATGTAACATGGCCTTTGAAGATTTCAGCTTAGTGGATACTTGGTTCTGGTATCAGTTGTAATTTGTCGATCTCCAGAACATATTTCAATAATTTATGATTTTTCAATTGTTTGTCGATGAGGAAATGGTCTTGAAAATGTCACTAAGCCCCAATTTACGAGGATAACTGCATGAAAACAGGTTTTCTGGATGTTACCCAGCAACCAAATTGAATCCTATGTTCAGTAATAATTAAAATAGTCGTGAAAGTATCTCTCTAATCTTCAAGTTCAACATACCATTACAAGGAATAATGTAATAAAAACAGGTATCCTGGATGTTGCCTAGCAACCAAATTAAAGCCTAATTTTTAATAATAATGTTATGATATGGTTGTTTTATAACGGGAAATCTTTTAATGTTATATAACACAGATGAAATATTAGGGATGATTGATATAAAAAGATACGTGGAACGATTCTGGCATTTTGCGTGTTGTTCTACGTGATGGCAGTATGATGCCAAGTATATTCCTGTGTTAATATGTGGGCAATGTGGTGTCTTGACATTTGCCAAGGGCATCCACAATAAGTCATTGTTAGGCATTCGTAATTATCGCTTTCTCTAGAGGATATCGGTACGTCATTCATTACGACCACACTCGCTAAATGCTGCTGGCATAATATAAATATCTATGTATATCTTCATATATCCTGCTGAGATTGTCTACGTGTCTCTCTATGATAGAAATACCTTGTCTCGATAAAAATATCTTGTTGAATCAATTAATCAACAGGTATTCGATCCACCTGTGAACGTTATGGGATCGGTCAATTCATGATAATGTCGAACTGTAATGTTATGGGTGACAATGGGTAAATAATACAGTAAATATTACGTGTTTTTAAGAATGGACGATGTAAGTACCATTTATAGCTCATGACCTCATTTCATATTTGGGTATGGAATGTTTAACAAAATCATATACAATACAATTTAGTTTATTCAAAATTCTGAAAGGATCATTTCATATTTAAGGATTGTTTAATAAAAACATATCCATGCACAATTTAATTTATTCAACATTTTGTTAGGCATGGCGCCTATTCAAATTTGTTACTGCCGACAACAATATCTGACATTTATGTGGGCTAGATGTCAGGATGTGCTTGTCACTGTCAGCGACACATCCCTGTGTGAAGCTTGTACTGTTCACATAGATAGTACACATTGGGATGAAGCTCTGATGCAACACGTGCCACATAATATAATATGAGTGAGGTAACACACTTGGTCACAATGTAGGTGTAAATGTACCAACGTAAAGAGCTTTTCAGGAAGCAGTAATGAACACACGACCTCATGAACTCGTGAACTCATCATTGTAATTTAAAGCTCCATTCTGTCGTTATTCTGGCCATACCCAACTTTTTCTCCAAATTTACATGAAATTTTTGCAACAAATTAAAATCGTACTTGATAGTTTAAACAATTTCCTAGCAATAAGTTGTGCCACTTTTGTGATTGAAATTTTAAATAATTATAAATTATTATTATTGCAAAACATTTAATCACATATTCTCTCAAAATGTCTAATACATGGTAAACCTTGCTACGTGAATTATGTAGTATTCTAGCCAACAAGTTATCTATGTATCAAATTTCTACATTGATCAAATGTAATATATCTTAAATTCCCTCACATTTCATGTTTGTGCATAAACTAAGCTGAGTAATTTTAAGTATTATGACCATGCTATCACAGATAAATATACATTTAGAGTTTATGTTACATTATCGGAGGAAATGGCATTTAAACCTGTGCCCTTTAAAATTTGTCTATGGTATCAGAACTTCAATTGACACAGGTTCGAATAACCATTGATAAATCCAGTTAGATAAATATATCTTGACAAATTTGGTTCTGGTTCGACGAATATGAATTGGACACATTTTGTATCCATTTGCTTATGTTATTTTCACGGTTGGACGACTCTTTTCATTGATGATGTGTTTGCTTCCAGAATAGGGCAGGTTTTGATCATGCTATATCCATGGTTATAATTGGATATAGTCCATTTATCTAGGTTTTCACACTTAATGTTTTCTCAATCACATTTAGAGAAGAAAGAATCATCTCAATAAAGAATCATGGCAGTTTTGTAAACGGCGTGGAAATATTAACAGATTCTAAGCTACTCAACGACAATATGTACACTCATATTCATGAGAATAACTTTCACAAAAGGGATCTTAACACATCCAAAGATATTCCATACGCGAAATTCCTTCCTCAAATGGCTGGCGAAAGAACAAAGCCTTTAAAGGAACACTACGTGTTTCCTAGAAGCGTTGTGAAGTCAAGTTTGCGATACATGATCGTATGAAATGAACAACTTTGGTGTTTATTGACATTGACATTAGTCGATTTAGTTGCTGTTTCCAACACCCACCACGACACAGAAACATCTTGGATGACGGCGACATTAATGCTAAAAGTACAATATTGCACTGCAAGTGGAGAGAATTCTATTTATAGACGTACCCAGTTTACTGATTTTGGTGATAAGCGTGTAGGTGAAATGTGCATGATTGTTGTCT